>JAMKCH010031456.1:0-17046 GCA_023653785.1 Ophioderma brevispina | reverse complement strand
AGTGATTCCGTGGACAGATTGAAAAATGGTCCCCCTAAATCTTTAAGATAGCATAACTTCTCAATTGCAAGGTTCAAAACTCAAAATTTCAAAATTTCTCTATAGGGGAATAATCTTGTTTTTGTATGTGAGAGTCATATCTTCAGTAGATTTTCCACTGCTGTAGAAAATTTAACAAACGAGTGTAATCTTTTTGACTCACCCTATATGTCAATGCATGTGACAAAGTATGATAATGCAATTAGTTGTTAGTTTGACATGTTCCATACACTTCAAATCGTACATAACATGAGGTAAACATGCCTCATATAAAAATATTTTCTTTGAAAATACATTTGGCAGGCACTGAATTTACAACCTGAATGATTGACATCGAAGAACAGAATGCACCGAACAAAAAACGTGGTATCAAGTAAATTGCCTTTTACGAATCACTTTGGGAAGTGATTTCCGAAGCTGTCCTTTTGTCTTCAGTAGTATCTCCAGGAGTATAGTGCTACACTTACCCCCGTTTTTACATGTTCCTTTGAATGTGTTCCCCCATTGTATTTTACTTTTACCCGCCATACCAATATGCGTTTCTTTTGAAGTGGAGGTGAAAACTGATCTCTATACAATGGATTGGCTTATACACACAAACAGTAACTGTATCTTGGGCGCCCTCGTTTTTTATAGGGAAATTGCATCCTACTTTTATACCCGCGCAATTTCAAAGTATTGAGCTCCCTGAATGTTTGATTCTGTACTGTGTTAATGGTCGCTTATTATCTATCCCATTCCAATCGGAAAACCTTTTGTTTAAAAAATGACCATTCTCTTAACCTCCTCCTTGGGGCTCCTTTGGGTACCATAGGCCGCAGTGGCTTCAAGTAACAGACAAAGGTACCAACCCTTGTACAGAGATCGGTGAGGTAAAAGGCTCTGCGTGTTTGTTGTGTGGTGTAGTCTTAATTTATTATTATTATTGTTTTTTCGGTTTTTTAGTTTTCAGCCAGTTCGTCGAGTTTTTGCTCGGAACGGTGTTTAGTTACCATTTCATCAATCAACACCTTTTCTTACTTCAAATACACTCCCTATGATGACACCCACCCTCGACGTTCCGATCTACCTGATATGTCCAATATTTACACAACTAGCCGACTTGTTGTTCTAACCTGATTTTAAAGTAAACAGAACACACATTGGTATTTTGGTTTTTGTCAGTCTGTTTAAAATTGTACAAATCGAAAACAATATGATGCGTGTTATATACTTGTTTTTGCTTTGAGTGATTTATTTAACCTAATTTGTCAAGGACCTTTTGGGGCAGAAAAAACTACCATTTTAAGCTCCAGTTAATTCCCATGTGCATTTTTTTAAGATTGAGAAAATCACTCATACATGTGAGCGTTCTTTGTATAACCTTTGGCACTCCACTTTTGTTTGGTTGGCATGTTTTTCGATATTTGGGATTCTTATTAAAGTTTTTACAATGTGTTGCCTAATTGACAATTACCTTGAAATCAGCTAAAAGGTTGTCACATTGAAAAAAAAATCCCAAAGTTTTTTGGGGTTAAGAAGCTAAAATTATAGAGATAGAATGAATAAATAAACAAAGTTTAAACGTGAGTCTGGAGAGATGTACATGATTGTGGTATTATTAGATACATGTATATACTTAGATCGGATATGTGTCCGTCACACCTTATGTAATTTGGGGTGAGGAAGCGCTCGTTTTTAATTTCACTAATTATATAAGCTATATATGATTCTCGGAAAATTACGCATGTTTAAGGGAATTACGAAATAATTTCAATAAAATACGGAATTTTTTTAAATTTACCTGAACGGATCAGACATGTTCGGATATTTTGCAGTGTATGTTATGACAAAATAAAGAAACAATTCCTACTTTTCGCTATACCATTACAATTCTCATGCCTAATGGACAAAGTTCTTTGACTCTTAAATATTACACACAAAAACGAATGCTTACTATAGTTATCTGGTTATTGGGGGTCGTTTTAATCTTTAAGTTTCTGCGTGGCCCTGTTTTTTCATTTCGAATCTCAATGTCATTTTAAGAGATGATACGCACTTTGTTCCAGGCCTTGTGATTTGTAGTATGCATTCGTCAGTTCAAGGGTCAATGGCCCGCTCGCTTAAAAGTCCTTGTCCCCATAACCCCATATTTTACGAAACGTGGTCTAAATTTTGGTATCATGAACGCCACTCTCTTTTCATTACCCTGTGAATCTTAGGGCTAAAGAATTTTTGGTTTTTGGAAGTTGTTAACGAAAATGTATTTTGGTTGACCAATGTTAATTTTGTTAAGTTTGCAAAATCACTTGAATCACAGTGGATTGAAATATCGGCGCGAAATTTACATATGGCGTTTTAGGGTGAAGAACATTCTTTAAGATTACCAACGTTATATAACGTATCATAGAAGAACTCGTATTCAGCCGCCATACTGGTTGGGTGGACAAGATGCATACATTCAGGACTACAAGACAAGCTGTCAATCGATCAGTGTTTAGCGATTGCACAGTACAGGGATCATTGACAGTGAATGTATTGTAGTTCTGTGAATTCGTCGATCTTTTCCCCAACATGGTCTGCTAGTGAATTCGGTCTATACTTATATTTTCCTCCTCCTTTAAGTTTCTTGAATAGTCTATGTCAAATCACTTTTCAATTCAAGACAACATTGAAATAGGTATAATAAGTGTTCACTTCAAAGCGGGTATGTTTGTTTAAATTAAACTGGTTTTCATATTATGATAACAGTATTGGGGCTATTTATGCAATGAAGTTATAGTATTAAATGGTTTTTCTTGCTTTGTTACTTTAATTTGGAAATTTGATATACAGTTTTAATGTAATGGGCTCCAAAAGGGTATTTTTACTTTAGGTACGTGTTTTTTTAGTGATTTCAGGATCATGACACATCTTGTAAAAACCGTTTTTTTTTTAATTTTTAAATTGACTTCGGCATCGGAGGAGTGAATTGAGCCGGCGTCAGAATCATCAGCCAATTTTAGACAATTTGCAGAAATGTCAATATCAGAGCCGGGAGTTTCACAGTATGAATTTTCCATATGCCTCATTTTGGCATGCATTTCCACTGACGGAATGCTGAAATTCATGCTGTATTTAACAAAACGATGTATTCAATCCACTAATTCCGCCCCCTCCGGGTTAACCGAGTATTTCGTGATCCAAACACAAGCCTTCGCGTCCCTCCGAGAAAGATATTTTCTTTTCTTTTAATCATCCTAAACCGTTGTTTAAATTTAGTATGTAATCCTACAAATGAAGAAAATGAACAAAATAAACCTACATTGTGGAATATGATTCATACTCGTGGAAATCACAACAAATGGCCTAATAGGCAAGCGCATTGCGCCTAGGCCCTCTCATCACAAATCAACACGCACCTTCAGCAATCGACTAAAATGTTTGGAAATTACATTTTTTGAGGATAGTATCTATCTGGATCACGACGCCAATAATTTTGAGTATCTCGTATGTTTGTGTCCTTTTAAGTAACATCCATCTGCAGGGATCATATTCAAATAAAGAACTAACTTCTTCACATTCTTCAACCGATTAACATTATTTTCCCTAAAGTTAAACGAATACTTACTTCCATTATTTCAATATTGTACCATAAGCAAAATTGCAAGTGAAGATTAGACGTAAGTGAAATCACACACATTATGATTCCTTTTAGCAGGGTGGCTCAGGGAGCACGATCGTGTCATTGTGAGCGCTCAGATAAAGTCGGTGGGAAGCGTGGCCCACTGGTTAGGGTATAGTCCTTTGATGCTAAAGGTCCCCGTTCAATTCCGTCGGCAGAACTTGCGGGGATTTAATCGGTACTAAATTATGGATTTAACTTGTCCAAGCGTATTTATTGAATTGAAATCGCGTCTCTCATTGGTTTCAGTTGGACTTGGGCAATTGACCATATAATACTCCGTCTTTTGGAGAAACGTTAAAGCCGTCGTCCCATGTACCGAAGAGTCAAACATGTGCATGCACATCAAGTCAGCTATCGAAAGGTGTATGGTGGATTACGGCCCCCCCCGGCTGTCCCAATCCGTCCCGGTAAATGGACACCACATGAAATAATCATTCCTGTATAGACTTTCTTGTGTTTCTCCATGACATTGTCCGAATAAATCAAATCAAATCAAAGTATTCTTTGATTACGAGTTTGCATAGGAAATAACCTTTGCTTCATGGTCTGGAAACATAACACGCGGCACGGCCAAAATATCAGCTACGCGAGAAAATGGTTACAAACAAAATATCGTTTTCATTAGCATATTTTAAAAAAGAACTTTAAATAAAGCATATGCTATCTTAAAGAAGAGCGACACCAAGCTTATACAGTTTTTATTCCATTCCATTTTCTATAGGCAAGCCAGAAGATTTTGATGTGATTTCTGCAGAGATCAAACTCCTCTCTTCTGATGCGTTTTTCAATGGCCCAATCATCACTTACTCAAAACCAAAAATTTAAAATCGGAATCTAAACGGTTTCCGAATTCGGGAAAGATTGGCTTCATAAATAACTAAACAGTCGGAAAAGGAGTTGCAATAATACATAAGACATGTGATCTTGCAGAAGTGGCTGTTCAAATCTGAAGTGCAAGTGGGGCACTGTTCACTGGCCTCGACGACCCGTTTGAAGAGGGTCGTCCTTAATTTAAGTAGTCAAAGACCACAAGTGTAACGTTATTTTGGTAATTTCAGGAGCAGTTTAAAAAAAGGCTCTACCCCATATCATCATATATACCATCGACAGCAAAGATCAAATTGTCTTCACAAACAAAATGCACTCGTAACATTCTTGTACTGCTGAGAAAAGAAGATATCTTCTCACCCAAACTTCGATAAATGTACTATTTTTTAAATGAGTGTGCACTGCCCTCTAATGCCCTCTTATTTGACGAAAGTGAATTGTACTCATTACAGTTAATTGGAGTGTATCTCAAAAAATGCCAAAGGGAAACCGAGATGAAAAAAACGCATTATAGGCCAGGTCCCCGTCTCAAGTACTTTGATTTCGCTATTTTAGTTACAAAATCAATTATCGCCATTGTACCATTTGTTTTAGACAGGCCGTATATTTAGCCTCTATCTCCCTGGTTGAAGAACGTTTTATTCTTACAGGGTGACCAAAAAAAAAAAAAAAAAAAACAAACAAACGAACTAGTGATGTAAATGACTGCCTAAATGCTGGGAGGGTTTGTTGTCGTTTTCTTTCGTTCACGGTTTTTTTTTCCCCCCCCCCCCTTAGCTGCATATTAACCTTTAAGCCAGTAAAATCCAGTGATGATGGAAGGAATTATTTCAAACACTTTTCAAAGATGCAGGCATGTGTTGTTATACATAAAAGGAATAAACAAACATTTCTCAATGTCATATGTTTGTTTCTTTTTATAGTTTGTGTTTATTCACCTTTTATTCTGAACTGGTTGAATGTATTCAAGTTTACTTTTACGATGATTATTGAATGATAAGGCGTCGTAGAAAGGCAGCGAGGTAGCCGACCGCTACCAAACGATGGGAGTGATCGGTGCAGGAAATTAAAGCCAGTAAAACAAATTTTTCCTTTGCGTCATATATGGTGGGATATGTGTTGCTTAAGTTGCAAAAAGGGGATCTATATAGTATTTTTACGTCCCTTCAGTTTACTAGCTGCTATTAAAAGATCAATCAAGAGACTGCAAGTAGGTCGAATGCTTTTGCGGTTTTACTCAAGCTTAGACGTTCGTTCACAATTCTCTATTGACCATACAGTAGAGAGTGCCCGCGTTTCGGATTAGCGCCATTCTTTGAGGTCAAATAAACACTTACGATGAATCATATGGTATGGTCCAGGTTCGCAAAGGTTGGTGGGTGCATAATCCATAGACCACTTCTAGCTCAAAGGATAGACTATTCGTAGTCCAACATCATCATTCAGTGAAGCACGCACAAGTGATTGAAGCGTGTACTTCGGACTTCAAGTAAATACCTGTCCTATTTTGTGTCGTCGAAATGAATGTAAGGCAGAGAGGCAAAGGGCAGGTTTCGTGCTATAAAGCCGCAAGGTTTTGAAAAGATCTGGAAATGCTAGATGGAAAAATTATTCATATGTTACTTCCACTGTCAGTTGCCGGAACTATGGGATTTACCACCAGAGAGAAACGTAGTCAGATTTAGCTCAGGCAATCTAGCAATTTTATCAACCAACCTGGAAACAAATTACAAAAAGTTATTTTACAACAATACATGTTTATGAACAAGGAACAAGTGCTAACTAGAATTTCACGGTTCTCGGCTTTCGCGCTCAACTATATTCACAGAATATAAGCTGTTGGCCTCTCCATTTCACCATTTTCCTACTTAATCAATGACTCTGATGTTTTTCATTGCGTCTTTCATTCTTCAATACTAATACTTAATGTGTATTTTTTGTGCATTACTTAACAAAATTTTAACGGAATTATGGGCCCACCACATAATCTGAATAGCTCCGGCTTGAGACGAGTCGAAAACTTGTAGTGCCTGGAATCACTATTTGCGGCCAGGAAAAGTTTCATCATTAGAGTTCCCGAGGTTTGGGCAGCCATCTTTGGATAGCTACTTCTATTCCTATTTATTTTATCAAGTATATTATTCTAGTGTAGTCGACATAGTCTAGGGTTGAATATGTCAACTGAGTAATGTAGTGTAAAGAGTGCAAAATTATAATGATGACTATTGTGCTGTATAAGGATTAAATATTGTCCCTTGTAAGAACTGTACTAAACTTCCATTCTATTACATATCCACTGTATACATAAACAGTCCTACTAGTAACCAACAGTTTCTTGAATATTTTCAGCCCCCCCATTTATAAAGGTACCCCACGTTCGTAGCACAATCTGCAACTAGAAAAATTTTTAGTTCCCAAGATTGAGCCTCTGAAAATAGTGTGTGTGTCTCTTGGTTAAGTGTGTACTTTCTATTTGGAAAACCACAAAACCACAACATATTGGTCTGCATGCTTGAATAATGTTAGTCATGCAGACAATTGGAACAAATAATGTTTGGACTTAGCGATTAGTCTATCTTTGAGATGGAAGTGGTCTATGGATATGCACCCACCACAATTTGCCCCTGGGACCATACCCCATATGGCATGTAAGTGTATTGTTTGACCATCAAAGATGGCTGTTAATCCGAAACGCGGGCAGTCTTGCTATTTATGGTCAATAGAGAATTGTGAACGAACGGTGAAGCTTGAGTTAAAAACCCAAAGCTAAGTCTGCATCCTTTTAATAGTAACGAGTAACTGGAGGGATGGGGTTGGCGTAAAATACTAGATTCCCCATTTTTGGCAACTTAAAGACAACACTATCCCAACATATGTGACATCAAAGGAAAATTTGTTTTAACTGGGTTTAATTTCCTGCACCGCATCCCTCCCTAGGTTGGTTCTCGGCCGTATGGTTAGCCAAGACGTCCTATTATTCGAATGGACCCGGACGAGTGGGGAAAAGTCCTCGGTCGACCGGGAAAAACCAATCGGATTAAGCTTTTCATCCAATACAGAATTCGGAACCAATTCGGTTTTACTACCTGCCGCTCGACCGAGTCTTGATTGAAGTTAGACCTCCTTATTTGATTAATCCCATTCAACCGGGCTATTTATGAACCGCCTACCATATTACCATGAAAGAGAGGCAGGTCGTCGTGAGGCTGATAAACTATAATATTGCCGAGTCAATAGTATGTGGTTGGTACAACCAAAGTGTAACGAACACGAAATTGTCTTGTTGCTATGTAAGCATTCAGGCAATGTATATGACGATGGTCTATCATCTTAATCGTTGTCATGTTGCCATGTTGGTCATCCCTTGGAAGAGTAAAGGCTCAGCAAATTTTGTAAAATCATATTACTTCAAACTAATTGCGAAAGGTTAGGGTTGGTAGACAAAATACGAATGGTGATACCGAACATTGTCACGTATGGGCTGCCAGGTTACCCATGCAAAGAAATTAAATCCATTGTTTGAATAACTTAAAAGAAAATTCAGCAATTAATAGTCATTGCAGCAAAAATACTCTTAGAGGGCTTCCCTGCAATGCAATCATGTATATAACGTTCTTCGTCTTATAAGACCAAATAAATGTTAGACCTTCTACAGTAATTACCGTTGCTTCCGTTTAACATATTAAATCTCTTCAATACAAGATAATCCTTAATTTATGTGAGACCGCTGTTACCGTGACTTTAAGTATAGACCACATTCTGGTTCGCAATTATGTTGGGTCAACATCACCAATATATTTTGGAAATTAATACCTCAAAGTTCATGCGGAACACAGAAAACACGTTCTCTTACATTTCTGACAATATGTGTCAAAAGTTAGATTCACATAAGTGTCTCTTCAAATCGGAACTCAGCCAAGAAAGTCGCATGAAACATTGATTAAAACTAGGGAACGTGGTTGGCAGGTTGAGCTCAGGTTTCACAATTGCCAATAGCGTAACGGTTTGCTATAATCTTAGATTAAAGGTTGACAGTTGTAAAATAAAGTAAAACCACTTCCCTAATTTTACTATCAAAAAACTTTTTTTTTTTGTTTGGGTTGTTTGTTTTTATGTACTAATATACCAACCTCTATATGACAATGCACATCTGCCATGTAATATGACCGATTGAAAGTTAACAGGCTCTGAAAAACAATGCTGGTGGAGTGCGAATGGGGTTCATGACCCCATTCGGCAATTCCTATGTGCTTATGCCCAGTGGGGCTATTGGTGGCTAATAATAATAATTATGACTGTCACTACAGAGGGCCACACTTAAGCCTTGTATAGCCGTAATGGGCGGCTTCAAAGTGAAATCCGACGAGGGGTTCGTTATTTGATTGGCTACAAAAATCCCACTCCCCGAATATATTGAATCCGGTCGAACGAAACTCTTCAAAGAAATGGGGGCAAATGGGTCATAAGTGTATGATAGTCAGTCACAATGTTAAAAACTCTGAGTGAAAAAAAAGAACTTTGAGTATCTTGAAAGCTAAAATAACCATAACCAATATGCAACATTAAAATAAAATGAACAGTTAATATTTAGAAGTGACAAGCTGGTCGACCGGGATCACCCGACGAATTGGTCAGCCAATCAAAGCGACGATCGATTCCACTCGGTACGTGCCTTTGTGTGCTCTCATTATAGTACTGGTCAACTTTTATCCACTGTAAAACTTATGATATACAAAGGCATAAGTAAGCTAACTAAATTTAATTATGCAAACATCACCTTTTTATCGATTGTAACGCAAAGCATTGAAGAATGTGGAGGGAAAGTCCAGTAGATACGTCTGAGAATGTTGCGTAGGAATGAAAGTCAGGTTCACCTGCAAATAAAAGGGTGGATTGAACATAATAAAAAAACCTCATTGAAAACAAAGAAGCGATGCAACGGTCATTGATAATTTAATTCAGAAAAAGAAATCACCTTCAGAGCTGGGTCATACTTTAGCCAGAAGCTAGGAGTTTGATGAAAGTAAGTCGAGTTGCAAGTGCTGACATTTTTTTGTCAAAGTCTAAAAGTTACATCTTTTCAAGTAATCTGGAGAAAAAAGTGTGTGCGATCTGATTTCGTCAGTTCAGAAAGGGGAGTTTGGAGTTTACTATAGGCCTAATATTATTAAAAACTTGTTATATATAATTCGTTGCTTCATGATCGTCCCCTACCAAAAAGGCCCTAAGGGTGAGAACATTGAAAACGACATGGTATTTCTGGGTGGGGTACATGCATGCTGAATGAAGGCTCTCATACGGGTACTGGGTTGATATTAAGAACATTGGAATCTCTAATTGTGATGTTCAATGGAATTTAAACGAAGGCGTAATTTAAGCACAGCCAAGCGAACACTCGTAGTACCGACAACGTTCACGGGTCGATTTTTTTTAAATCAGCTACAATCGTGTTGAACTTGTAAACCTATACTTTGCATTTCAATGGAAATACTGTGGTTTAAAAGGGACAGATAGTTGGCTGTTAATGTGGAATACAGCACAATACTGTTTCTATGGTACATTTTCTAGTAGGCCTATTATATGTCAATAAAGAACATGTGGCTGTATTTGAATTTTACAAAATCCAAAAAATTATAAACCACCCCCAGTCTGACGAAAAATTTTTTTTTAATCTATGATTTTAGACTTTAGAGATTGCAATTGAAAAAAAGCTTCAATTGGCTGAACTGCGATTTGCAGGGTATAGGGGTACCTGGTCGGCCCCTAGACGCTGGTCCCAGATCGAGCCACTGTGACACATAACACTATTACCGTCACTAAGTGACCCCCTCCTTTCCGGGAAGGAAAGCAAAACCTGATGCACAAAAAGGTTAACCAGTGGCGTAACCAACTTTTCTTCGGGGGGGGGGGGGGCACATATATTTCCATGGGCAAGTATATATTAAATTTGTTATTAGTAGTATAAGCCTATTTGTTCACTGTAAATTTGCGCGTGTGCAGAAATTTACTAAGTTGCGCGGGGGGGGTGGGGCAGGCACAATATTCCCCACAAGGGAGGAAGCTGTGAAAATATTAAACAAAAATCACTTTAATGAAACTGATTCAAACTATGCTTTTTTATTTCTTAGGGTTGGTTCCCCTGAATAGGGTTATAGGGTTATAATGTCCACCAATCCCCATTAGAGTCCTACAGGGAAGGTTGTCCCCCTTCCTTATAACAAGATGATGCCGAAGTGCCAAAAAACATTTCATATTTGGAATCATATAAATAAACATTATAAAATATTTTAACAAAGAAATCTGGCGTATTTACTAACGTTGACCTTTCTGAATAAACAAATCAAAATGACTTTAGGCCTCTTTTCCCAAATATTCGTGGGAACGGAAGCCCACCGACTGGACCCAATTGACTTTTTACCCCTGGTTACCTAAGGAATAATTTGAGCTATTATTACATTAGATTTAGACAGTTCAAAACATGGGGCCACGCGCGCAGCGGGTCTCCGGGGCCCGGCACCGGCTTAATATTTGCAAAAGTTATTTTCTCTGAATTTCCCTGTGTTCATATATTGGTTACCTCGTTGTTTGTATCAAAACAATTATTTTTTGTGGGCACTCCCGTTAGTGGATAAGGGAGGCTCCAGGAGCCCCTTTCCTTAAATTTTAAATGACGAAGCAATTTTAATTTGTATTTGTAACCATAAAAAGCGTATTCCAAGGTAGTACAAATATATTTTCTGCACAAGAAGCAAATAGGTATTCGCGAGACTAGAATACCTTAACTGAATAATATACTCAAGGAAAATGTTAGTTCCAAATTTCAAGTTATTCTGGTGTTTCGTTTTGATGTAACGAGCGAATTATTTTATTGCACTGCCCCATAGGTCACTGTTTTTGTAATTTTTTAGTTTAAGAAAATACAAAAAGTACGAATTTCTTCTATGGAGTAGATCAAATTTGCACCACTATTGAGCATACATTCTAGGCCAAACGTCCAGAATATATGAAAATCTCAATTTCTTAAGGAAATGGGGGGGGGGGGGGGTGGGGCAGATTGTGGAGCGCGAAATGTGATATTCGTTTGATAGTTACGTTATTAAACATTTCTGTGTTTTTCTGGCCGAACGTAACAAATTTGCGCCATTTTTACTAAGTTTTTTACAATCATTTTTTTCTTTTTTTTAACATGTTTATTGTGATGTTATTCGTGAGATGTAGCATTTATACAGCTCGCCGCTAAATAGATTCCCTACCTTTTATTTAAAATGAAAACAAATGGTGATTGTATAAGAGTATAGTTTCAATAGAAAAAAATAGGCTGAATTCGTATTTGCTCTCCTATACGAAAATTATTAAATTCACAAATTTTTTGTACCAAAGAAACAGTTCTCAGAAGTGATCCTACAGATGGGGATGTTTTTGACCAAAAAGCTTTACACACAGTGCCAAATCAGATTTCACATTTTTTCGGGACACCTGTTATTTGAAATCTCTCGTGCACCTCTTAAATAGCTTATAATAAATTCTACTTTATTTTGAAATATAATTAGTAATTAAAACCAAGGTTAGACCCCCCCCCCCCATGGCGTAATTTTCGTGAAAGTAGTTCTTAAGGGGTACCACCACCAGCTCTAAGGACCCTTGAATGAGACACAAGTTTAGTGATTCAATGTTAGTTTATCATCATAATTACTGTACGAGTTCTTTGATTCCACAAAATGTTTGAACTCTTCAGGCCATGCATCTGGTTTCATTAGGTTTTTGTAACGCGAAAATCGTGAAGAGAGCGTCAACGCCTTAAGCTCCTTCAATCAAAAAACACATGTTTGATGTCTTTATCATTTTTGTGAAAATGGGCTAAACACATGACGGCGGTCATGTTTGTGATATGTGATGGCAGACCAAGCCACCAAAAACCGAGTGGGAGGTTGACGTTGGTTGGTTAAGCTATGGTAAGCGATCCACAGGAGGATTACAATCCCGGTCGACCGAGAGTCTTGTGAGGGGGGGGGCCAGGTGGTACCATAGGGGTGACTTTGAAAATATTCCAAACAGCTCCCAATTTTGCACCTTGGACATACGACTTAAGTAAGTTTTGCTAGGAGAGATGACATATCATGTGGGTTTTGGTTTCTGGTACGGACACAATACTTCTACAGTCAGGACGGTCAATGAGCGCTTTTATGCCAGATTACAGTTTACGGTGGGTCGCAGTAGGAAAGTCGATTTTTGCCCTGAAAAATTGAATACAAATGTTTTTAAATCATAATAGATCTGTGTTTAAATCACAAGGTAACCATGTAAAATTCTTACTACCAGGTACAAACGGTTTGATCAATTTTGGTATATATGAAAAAAGAATCGTTCGCAAGTGATATGCGTGCGAAAACAGGGCAGTCGCATTATATCCATACTACTAAAATAGATTAGCGGGCATCAAAATGACTTTGAATGAAAACTCTGGATTACAAACAAAGCTTTGGAATAACAGTGGGTGGTTAATCTTCCAACCACGTGAAAAAAGTGTGGTGAAATGAAACCGCCATCTTTTTCAGGGGCCGTCTGCAACGTCCACAGTGTAGGAACGCATCGTTAGATTTCAGGAGGCCGTGCGATAGCTTTTAATTGAACCTTATAAAAACAACCCCATCAAAAGAGTTAGATGGAACAAAACCCCCAAACAACTGTATCATGACGCAATCTATAGCCTTCTAATTCACCCTATTGGCGAAAAAAAAAATCGGTTTCCAAAGCAGTGGAGACTGACACCAGAAGTCTTATAAGAGATATATATCACTACCTAAGATAAACCATTAGTATACCGACAACAAACTTAACGATATGTCAATCAGAGGTTGCGCAGACCAACATTACATTAAAATAACATGATAACAAAAACACAGTTGATAAGTGGGTGTCCACGCAATCCCGGTCGGCTCGAATGAAAGATCCACTGTAAAGTAGGGGGGCATCTTCAAGTAATCCCAGTCGACCGGAAAATATATAAAGAACGAGTTGGGTTTTATCGATGATTGGGTGAGCGATTCGGTTCGCATGATGAAATTTTCCGGTCTCGACCGGGCTTTCTCATTCGTCCGGGTCCATTCGAATATTTGAGCCGCGTTGGCTAACCCTACGTGCCGAGCTACCTCTTGCCTTTCTACGGCCTTATCATAAGAATCATCTTAAAACTGTAACTTGATACGTGCACCAGTTTCTAGAAAAGGTGAATAAACACAAACAACGCAGAAAACCAAACATAGTGGACATTGAGAAAAAGGCTTGGGATTCTTGTCGAATCAACACGCTGCATCTGGTTTTTAAGCATATCGATCGTGTCATCAGTGCTATAGCATAGTGCCGAGGGAGTACTTACTGTAAAAAGGACCCGCTCTAAAATGCAAAGGCATCGGTAATAACAAGTATAGAGAGACATTCAAATTTTTGACACTGTGCAGGCTTAAAATTAACTTGTATGATAATTTGAAGTAAAACCGATGATCTGTCTGGGAAACTTGCTGTGAATTCAACACCTAAGGCGAGAGGTGTAGGAGACGTCAATGTGGTGAGAGTTTTTATTTAACATCTCCCAGAAAATTTAATCCAAGCGTCATTATTACCTGGCTTTTACCATACGTGGTTAAAATAGGCCGTTACGTCTAGATTTACCAACGATTAGTCAGCACAGCCCTTTTATCTGGGAATCGACAGAGTTCTTGTCAGAATTTCCTGATACCTGATTATGTGAGGTCGATTCCGAACGGGCTTAGTTTGAATTCGAAGTCTGCTCGCAATCTGATTGGAGCATTGGAAGGGGAAATACAGCTTTGCGGAGAATTCAAACGTCAGTTGATTTGAAATTCAATTGAGAAAAACGGATATCAAGGGCGGTGTAATGAATTAATCATAACTTGAACCAACACAATGCTGATGGGACGATCACTAAATATGGCGAAACAGCTATCCCCCACACAATTGGTCAAATGACCTTTTGACATTCGGTTACAAATAGTCTTGTCACTGTCTGATAACCGGATATGAGGTCGATTCCTCAAATGGAGGATTTGAAACAATGACATTTTAATATCCAATACCGTTCTTGTAAATATAAAAGGAAATATGGAAGTAGATTCCTAAGTTCCATTAGAACCTGCTCACTTTGATTTGACAATATAAAGAATGTAAAGAGCGGAATGCGGAATGTAAAGAGCGGAATTAATGTTTGAGGGTACATGTAAAGAGCGGACGGAAGTATGTTTAGCAACCTTTGAAGCTGTGGTTTTCTACAGCTATGAAGATATGGGCAGCCATTTGTGTCCAAAGGTGTCAAAAGAGAAAGTGTATGTCTATAAAACGAAATGTATATTACATGAAGAAGATGTCTAAACTCACAAGAACGGTTTGTAAAAAACGAGAAAAGGTTTTGGGTCTGAAACCAAACGTTGTGTGTAAAAGCGAGAAAGGTGTCTAAACCCAAAAACGGGGTGTATGTAAACCCACAAACGTGCTAAAACCCAAAACGCGTTGTGTTAACTCAACAAAGGTGTCTTACAAAGCCCAAAAAGTAGAGAATGCTCATGGATATTGCCAGATATAAAAATGAAACCCTATGTCTTTTCCGGTTGGTCTTTTATGGTTTACTTCGTTTCAGTTAAATAATTTTAAGTAGTACAATATACTTTCATTTTTGTTTATTATTAAAGTAGCCTTCCAGCGGTAATTTTGGCCATAGCTGAGTAATTACGGGGAATTCGTGATGCAGAGCCTCGTTTCCCCAACAGTACTCAAAAAAGAAATGGTATACCCTGAATAAAGGTGGCAGAAGTATCGTACCTATATGAGAATTTTCTGCAAGAAATTCGTAATTTTATATTTCCTGTTCATAAACGGACCAGAAATTACCACAGAGTGGCATAAAATGGGCACGTGATAAAACCATTGCTCAAACATCAAAAAGTACTATCAGAACCAACTGAAAATTTGGAAGTAACTTCCCTGAAGAATTACAGAACCATTGCACAAAATGAGGTTGTAGTGTGCATTGTAAATTAAACAAAAAAACGGGGTAGTCCGAAAGGGATTAGTTGAATTCGAAGAATGCTCGCAATCTGATTGGAGCATTGGAGGAGATAATACATGATTTGCAAGAGAATTCAAGCGTCAGTTTGATTTTGAAAGTCATGAGAACGGATATTCAAGGGAGGTGTAGTGTATTTGAATTAATCATAACTTGAACCAACAAGATGGACGATCACTAAAATTAGGCCGAAACAGCTATCCCCCACACTTGTAAATGACTTTGGACATCGGTTACCCCAGAGTTGTCAGAATTTCTGATACATGATATTTGAGGTCGATTCTTCAAATGAAGAACGGAATTTTAAAAATGACATTTTTCATATCATAGCCCGTTTCTTGCATACATAAAAGGAAAATATTGGAAGAGATTCCTAAGTTCCTATTAGGAACCCTGCTCAATTGATTTTGACTATATAAGAATGTAAAGAGCGGAATGTAAAGAGCGGAATTATGTTTAGAGGGTAAATGTAAAGAGCGGATTCATGTGTTTAGCAACCTTTGAAGCTGTGGTTTTCTACAGCTATGAGATATGGGCAGCCATTTGTGTCACAAAGGCTGTCAACAAGAGAAAGGTTGTCTATAAAAAATCGAAAGATATGGAAGAAGATGTCGGAAGTCACCAAAACGGTTTGTAAAACCGAGAAGGTTGTCTGAAACCAAAACGTGTTGTAAAAGCGAGAGAAAGAAAGGTGTCTAAAACCAAAAACGGTTGTAAACCCCACAAACGTGTTAAAAACCAAAAACGGTGTTGTGTTAACTCCAACCAAAAGGTGTCTTAAAGACCAAAATGGTGTGTACAGAGGTGTCTATACCTAAAGCGGTGGATTAAACGAAACGAAGCAATTTAAATATTTCCACAAACAGAGTCCGGTGAGGTTTTAGATTTAGATCACAACAACTGTAACAGCACCGACAACACCCCCGGATAACAAAACAAAAAAGATTCAAGTCACGTTCATAAGATTGGCGGGACAATATGAGTTCATTACTTCATGTTAATGTGGTCTTATTATTGTTCAGAGGTCCGTTCCCGAAAGTGGTCATACGACAGTCGTAGCCTCTTCTATCGCAACATTTGCGTAAAGTTCACACTACGAATTCACTGCGTTCCCGAAAACTTGGAATGCACTTAAAGATTTCTTCAAAACTGACGAAAAATCTACGTCTGTCATTCCTAGCACGTACGCTTTTTCACGACTGTTCATGCGTCCTGAAACTTAACTTAGTCGCTGGATTATCGTAAAGTACGCGAATTTCTACGTTACTCAGAGTTGACGTAGACTTGCCATATAACGATACAAGTTGATATCATGGAAGTTATGGAGGAGCTAGTATTCGTGATTTGGAAAAGGGGATGAGAGGCTTGGAGATGATTGTAGGAGATTATTCCAACCATTTGAACATGTTGAGATCCGGGGGTCACTCTTGTGTTTGGTTTTGGCGTGTGCGTGTGT
>JAMKCH010031455.1:0-16595 GCA_023653785.1 Ophioderma brevispina | reverse complement strand
ATGATGATTTGTTTTCAAAGAATGCCCCTTTAATTGGCCCCATGTTAACACACCCCCAAAGGGCCCTTGGAACAGTGGTTCTCTTCACAAATCAGTTTTGTCAAAACTGTGTCCACTGTTATTTTTTTTCATAAATGCTGTGATTTTGTGGGAATACTGAGTGTCAACACTTTTAAAACGTGTGAGAGACCGAGTTTACATCATTAACTTTGGTACCTACTACTTTTAAACTTAACTGTCCATAAAGTCTGTCTGATTTTTATGTTTGCAATGATCTTTCTATTACTAACTATTAATACACACAAGTTGCATATTCCAGGTCATATCATTTTCTTTCTTTATTCTTTGAACTGAAAACTGTAGCCACCCGCAGCCAGTGCACAATACTCTGTAAATGACTTATTCCACCCTTAAGAATCCACCATAACTATAAATTAATTGGCGTACGGGAGAAAAAGGAAACAAGAAGGCGGTTCTCGAACCCAAAGGTCCCCCACCCATTAACGGTATTTTTAATGGAGCAAAATATAATTTTAAGATCACAGGGAGAATTGTAAATGGAATAATGGTTCTTCCAAACCACTGAGGCTACATTGACCAGACAACTATTTGTAGTTATTGACCTTAGATGACCTTACTTGACCTTGAAATGACCTTCACAATTTTTGGTTTAGAATGTCGACCACATCGCACAAAGTTTCATGACCTACCCACATATTGAGTGAGTTGAACCTTGAATACCCCCACCGACCTTGAAATGACCTTCCAAAATTTTCGGCAATGAAATCTACTACACTACTACATACTAACACCTTACTTACACCCATCAGTTTTTCATGAGCATACCCCCATGGTATGGATTTGACCTGGATGACCCCACACGACTTGAATGACCATCAAAATTTTTGCCACTGATTGGTTGACCACAACCCACCAAGTTTCCATCATCCTACCACATCCTAAGTGGATTTTGACCTTGGAATGACCCCGCATGACCTTGAAATACCTTCAAAATTTTTTTGCACTGAATGCTGACCACACCCAAAGTTGTTTCATTCCTACCACAATTGACAATGGTTGTAGCAATTCCATTTGACCTTGAATGACCCACTACCGTGAAATGACATTCAAAATATTCGGCACAGAAATGTTGATCACAACCACCAGTTTCATCATCCTGTCACAATTGAACCAGGGTATTCGGTTATAAGCATTTTAATCCCATTTTTGACTGCATTTGACCTTGCCCATCACATACCCCACCCCACCATCGAACTCATCCCTTGACTACTTGGTGACATCCATGGTGGCGAAGATAGGCACCCACACTTGCTTAGATCAAAAGATATCGGGTTTAACAAGGCTTATAACAATATAACCCTATTTTTTTGACCAAATTTGACCCTATTTTTGACTATATTTTGACCCTTTGACCCATGCCACATGACTCACCTCCTAACTCATTCACTGCCTACTTGGGTGACATCTATGTGCAAAAAAGAAGATGGGCACCCATACTTGGCTTATATCAAAAGATTTCGTGTTTACAGGCTTATAAAATATAAAACCCTATTTTTGATCAAATTTGACCCTATTTTTTTGACCCTCTTTGACCTATGCACATGAGCCCACTTTACAAAATCCCGAGCCACTGATACTTGAGATGCATCAATGTTGCGAAGATGGACAACCACACTTTCTTAGATCCAGAGATATCACATGGTACGCACACACACACACCGGGATGCAGGCATTTCTATAGTCCCCCTTTTGAGAACAACTAAATTTGGCGGGGGACCAAAAAGTTTACCACCCACTTAGCAACCAAAACGGGTCGATGGCAACAGACAAAGATTTTTTTCAAATGGAACTACACCCAAAAATATCACATACTTTAGGTCTTTTTCACTGCTTTACTATATGTTTATTCATAATCAATTCCACATTAAAAATTCAAAACATTAAAAATTTAAAAAAAAAAAAAACCAGCATGCCTTTTAGTGGCAACAACCAACTGAAAACAAAAAAAAATAATCTGGGTCAACGGGGCCCAAATAAACTCTAAAGAGACAAGAATAGGCTACATTTAAAAAAAGACCAAATGTTGGTGGTCATGGGAACTTTCTCATTGCCTCTTCCCATCTAGGAGATCAGTGTAATAAGTTTGTAAATACAGCTCTTGTACTTCAGTTAAAGTTTACAACTTTTGGCGTCTGTGGTAAAACCTTTCTTAGGAGCATGAGTTAAATTACTGTAGTCAATTTACACAGCAATGAATGAAAATAAAAACCTCGTGATCACAGCCAGATCGAACAGGCAACCGGTTATACTTAGGGCTATATTCGTCAAAAAGTACGCCACACTTCAATTTGGAAAAATCGGAAAAACAAAAGTCGCGCAAAAATATTATAATACATTTTTGTTAGCTAAACATATCATACATCATGGAAACAACAAAATTATGAAAACCATGTTCCCATATTTCTACATTTTGAACCTTCAAATTAAGTGGTTTTTTCCTGTTTTGGGCCTTGTATATTACGTTGATCCGATGGGCATCTCGGATTAAAATTTTGATTTTAAAAGCAGAGTGTTAACACTGTGAATTCATAAATTCTACTTAATGGTGCGAGGACATATAAGGGAATGCTTGTGGTGAAAGCAATTACTGGTATGATACAAATTTGTACTTTAAACGGCAGTCCTTCTTTACGTCTATTTTGTATTTTTTATCGATATTATCAAAAGTTTTCAAAACAAGACAAGACTTTTTTTTCAATACGTTAGTATCCTGATATTCTTAGGGCCTAAATTATTTGCCTTTGATAAGCATATTTTAAACCCTCTTAAATCCAATAATCATTGCATGAAGTTACGATGGAAATCTATTTCAATTATCCTTCGTTTTCACGTTGATGGTATGGCGAACGTAATATACATTCTAATGCAGTAAAGAAAAACGTATTTTGTTGTAAATCCACTTTCAACATGCTTAAATAACGACAGTGAATATGTAAATAGGTTGTTTTTTACTAACAATGACAAATTTTTTAGAATTAGGTTATTTTGTTCTTTTATAAACCACATCGTTACGGCCTATATCTCTAACTTAATACTTTTCAAAAGCTACTGCTCACACCGCATGTATTATGAGTTCTGTGATAGTGTCTACAAATTTGCCTATAAACCAACTTCCGTGGTCATATTTTGTTATCCCTTTATTTTCACTGAAATCGCATTATTCCCACAGAGCGCGGCTGCCATTTTTCTTTCTTTTCTTGGCGGGTGGCTTCTGGGAAGAATCACAGCCCCATATTCCCTTTCTTTTTGTGCTCGGGTTTGTAAATTAAGCTCTTAGTATATAATATTTCTGGACGCGTTTAGCTTCGTTGGGTCAGGGGTGAGTCTCCATCGAAGTTATGTTTCATTTTTACGTTACCGCTAAAAAAAGAGAATATATAATTTTCTGCTGTATAATAGTTCAGATTATACATTATCATTAAGTTTGCAACAGTTGGTACTTTAAAAGCCGACACTGGCATGAGGTCATGAGGGCCTATATTCTTTTCCCTTGGGTCCTATCTATTAGTGCGGAAAGTTCAGACTTATAAACTTCTCTGTTTTCTATCATTCACACATAAATTCTATAATACCATGACCTTTTAAAGAATTGTGAACAAGATTGTAACAAAAAAGATATTTAAATAGGCCATAAAACTTCCCGTATATTACGTTATCTCACGGCACGAGCCACTATGTGCAACTAAAAACCCTATAGCACCCCTAATAGCAGTGTACATTAGCCCCCGTTGCACACTGCCCCCATGGCATACGGCCTGTGGCCTAGTACTTCCAAGACATTAGACTTTCCATTATATTACACAAGTGCCCAAAACCAGCACAATGTGTACCCTGCAGTGTGTATATTATTACGCAAAAAAACTATTTGGGTAAACGGTTAAAGAAGTGACTAACTACCATTTGGTGCACAACAATCTCAAACACAAAAGACTTCGAGGAGTATGGGCAGAGAGTTAGAATTACATAGAATAGAATACTGCGACGTTAAATAGAGATTCCTGTATTTTCGTCTTCGTTTTGGATAACGTAATATACGTAACGTAATATACATTTTGATGCGTGTCGGGTGTCTAAATTACTTGGTGCAGTGCTGTAATCCAAATTAGTTTCGACTAATTCAAGGTCAGGGTATGGTGGTTATAGCCAAGTTATTATCTTTTAGTCTAAGACTCTCACTAATTTAGATTTGCCTATTACGTAATATACATGCTTAAAAGGACGCATTTAATTTGGAATATAATTTTTCTATTCGAGGCCAAATTTGCAACCAAGCATTTTGATGTTTATGAATTACCCAATTAATGTATACATATTTTTGCGCTTTGAGGGTCACTATGCCAAGGTATATAATGTGCAGTGACATTTTGAATATAATGCGTTAAACACTGATAAAGTAATATACAATGATTTCGAGGAACCATATATTGGCTTCTTGTTAGCTTACCAAAGAAAGTTATCTGGAAGATTGATACCTCATCATATATCTTGATGCATTTGAAGAAATAAAAACCACTGCACTGGTATGAATAAAATATTGTATTCTTGAGGTAACTGTAGCATTGTAAAATGCGTGCACAGAGCTACGGAAACACCATTTTGCATGTTTTAGGTTGTTTAGGAGAGTAAAGTAACAATGACCGAGATCATGTATTAAAGTATAGAAAACTATTATATGTCAGTGTAGATCTCGCAAAGTACTAAAAAGACATTAACACGGTTACTTATTTCAAGCAAACTTGACAAACAATTGTGATCCAAGAATGAAATAACTCTACTGCCTTCACTTTTTGAGAATCGGCCCATTGAGTGTTTTATCCACTAAATATCACTAAGGTGCAGGATGTTCAGTTTTATTAATATCATTCGTTCATAACTATCATCTATAAGGGATATATCATTCCCAAAAATATCATGATTAGTCTCCCCGTGTGATATATCATGATAGTCTATCTGAATTTGATAGTCTATCAAAATGAGGATTCTTTTTTAAAATAAGCAGCATAACTATTATCTATCATTGAAATATCAGTTGATAGCGTATCCGTTGTGCTATATCATTGATAGTCTACCTGATATTTTGATAGGCTATTTGATAGTGATAGTCTATCAAATGATGGTCTATCATCACAAATTGATAGTGTATCTGATATATCTGATAGTCGCTTGATTATATTTTTGCTGTACCTCAATCAATTCCAGGATGTATGTGGTGATCTGATATTTTGATAGTATATCAATCAAATTTGAATTTCAAAATTTCAGTTAAGTGTTAAATGATAGAGTCTATCTAATAGATTGATAGACTGATAGTCTTTATATCATTAACACTGATAGTGGATGATAGTATATTCAAATTGATAGTCTATCCGATAGTTTGATAGTCTAGCAGATAGTTTGATAGGTCAAGAGTAAAAAAAAGGATGATATATCTGATTAGTTGATAAGACTGATGTCTATCATCACAATATGACAGTGTATCTGATATTTTGATGTCTATCAACTACGAATATAGTTATCTGATATTTGATACGTCTCTGATATTTTGATAGTCTCTGATAATTTTGGTAGTCTATCAGATAGTTTGATAGTGTATCAGATAGTTTGATAGTGTCAATGTGGACACAGAGTATAAAAAAGGGTGATATATCTGATTAGATTGATAGACTGATAGTTTATCATTCAAAACTGATAGTGGATGATAGTCTATCAAACTTGATAGTCTATCAGATAGTTTGATAGTCTATCAGATAGTTTGATCGTGTCACAGAGTATAAAACAAGGGTGATGACATATATGATGGATCTGTAGTCTATCAGTTCCAAACTGTACTCGTGGATGATAGTTATATCAATTTGTAACTGCAAACATCAGGGGTGATGGTTATTATTTGTGGGAGGGGTTTTTTGTTTGTCTCGTTTTAACTGCTGCAAACGTTGTGGGGGAGAAATGAATTTTTTAAAGAGGGTTGAATCTCTCAAATAGGTAAACCGTAGTTTAACAACGTTTGTGGACGGGGGTTTGGGCTGGTGGGGTACGGGGTGGTAAGTAAATCAAATGAGGGATGCCATCAAACCAGAATGTATCAAAAAGAGTGATGCCTCGTTTTAAAGAATCCCTCACCACAGTTTGTAAACTTTCTAGTTAAGTTGGTATAGAGAGTGATGTATCGTTTTAATTACAAAGTTTATGATTTGAGGGAGGGGAATCCAAATCACACAGTTGTTGAGGGAGGACGAAAATTGTTTAAAACAGCGCGTTTATTAAACCAAATCAAACTGAGAGGGTGCCTTTCTTTAACCCCCCCCCCAATTTGTAAAAGGTTTTAACAATGTACTATATTAGGCCCGAAGCCAAATCTATTTAACTTGTTAAGATGTTACTTAAATGAATATTAATAGCTACCCAATCTCAAAAAAACCCATCTCTACCACATACGTGCTGACCCGTGTTATGCATGGTCACTCCCCCTACTCTAAGTGATACAGAGACTTTATTCATGGCTTATACTTAAAGCCTACACTTAAAACATATCACTAAACAAAACCTCCCTAAATATTGCAAGAGCACGTGAAATTGTGAAAGAACAAGGGATAAGTGGGAGTGGAAAACAATATATTAGTTTGCTCTTCAAAGTACTTAAAGATAAACATGTGCGCCTTTTGACAAAAGAGGTGAAACAACCTCCAGCACATTCTAAGATCCTAAAACTTTCAATAACATAAATTCTAAAATTTTAAGGGAGGGGTTCGAGAGTGTAAATCAAATGAGGGGTGCCTTGATAAAACAGAATCAAGAAGATAGTGATTCTAATTTTAACATGTTTAAAGTTATGGCTTTCCAAAAGGGGGTGCTTCGTTTTAACATTTGTTAACTGCAGTTTATGTTTAAGGAGCATGGGGAAAGCAGGGGAAAATTAAATCTTGTGTTAGGGGTGCCTCAGTTACACTGGATAGTTGCGTAACCCCCCCCCCCAAGGGGGCGCCATAACGCGTTAAGTCTAGTATTAGCTTCAAAATCCGTCGGGTTTCTGGGTTAGTGTATTAACCGCACTGTAACATAGTGTATGGTAATTTCGAATAAACGGTCATTTAGATTTAAGATTTGTGACCCATTGCTAAGCCTTTCGTTCGATATGCATAAGTGCGCTCTCCTACCGTTAAGTCTTTGAAAAAGACTAGAATTCGGGAGGAACTGCCTCGTTTACACTGAAAAGTTTACTATTTTCAGGGAGGGGGAAATCAAAGCAAAACAGGGTTGCCTCCCTCAATAGTAAACCTCAGTTAAAACTTTGTGGGCCGGAAATCAAAATTGAGGGGATCCCCGCACTCAAATAGTAAACTCCATGCAAAACGAGGCATGGGCATTACAAAAGATAGGGTGAGTTTACTATTTTAGGGGCGTGTGCTTCGTTTTTTTAACTGCAAGCTTTAATTAGGGGGTGTGGAGGTTTACTATTTGTGGGAAGAGGGTTTGCCTCGTTTTAACTGCCAAAGTTTACTATTTCAGGAGGGAGGGGGGAAAGCAAAATACAGAGTAGTTAGGGAGAGAGAATTATTAACCGAATCAACTAGAGTGATGCCTAGTGTTGAAAGACCCCCCACCAAACACAACCAATTTGTAAAGTTTTATAGTTAAACGGTGTGTTAGACTGAAAGTTTACTATTTCAGGAGGGGTTTTATCACATATTGCAGTGAGGGGTTTGCTAGTTTTAACTGTCGAAGTTTGACTATTTCAGGGAAAGTAAACCAATAGTTAACAACGTTTGTTTAAAACCAATCAAAGAATAGAGTGTTGCCTCCTTTTTAAAGAACTCCTTCCCACAAGGGGGTGCCTCGTTTTAACTGAAAATTTTACTTCAAGTTTTAACTGCAAGTTTACTATTGTTAAAACGTTGGTGGGAGGGGGTGGAAAAATCATAGTAAACCGCAGTTAAACGTTTGTGGGACGGGATTGAAAGTTTTGAAAGTAAATGAAAATGAAATGAGGGTGTGCGCTATCAAACCACTAGCAAAAAGAGTATTCAGGGAGGAGGTGCTTGTTTTACACGGCAAAGTTTACTATTTCAGGGGATGGGGGAATTTAAATCAAACCGTGTTGCCTCCTTCAAAATAGTAAAACCGCAGTTTATTGTTAAATCGTTTGTGGGACGGGGTTGAAAGTAAATCTTAATGAGGGGTTGCGCTATAAAACATGTCAAAAGGTATTTCAGGGAGGAGGGGCCTCGTTTTAACTGCAAAGTTTCTATTTCAGGGAGAGGGAATTGAAATCAAAAACAGTGTTGGCCTCCCTCCAAATAGTAAACCGCCGTTAAAACATTGTGGGACGGGATGGAAGGTACTCAAATGAGGGCGGTCGCTCACTCAAATAGCAAATCCCGTGTTTAAAACGAGGAATTACAAAGATAGGTGTGAAGTTTAGTATTTTAGGAGGGTGTGGTTCGTTTTAACTGCAAACTAATATTTCGGGGTGATGGTTTACTATTTGTGGTAGAGGGTGCCTCGTTTTAACTGCCAAGTTTCCTATTACAGAGGGCAGGGGGAAAGCCAAACACAGTTGAGTAGTAGGGAGAGAATTATCGAACCGAATCAAAATAGGGTGATGCCCCGTTTGAAAGACCCCCCCAAACACCAAACAATTGTAAGTTTATAGTTAAACCGTTTGTTAGACTGCAAAGTTTAACTCTCTTAAGGGGTGGGTATCAAATCGTGCAGTGAGGGGTGCCTCGGTTAACTCCGAAGTTAACCATTTCAGGGAAAGGTAAAACATGAGTAAAACGTTATTTTAAAACCCAATCAAGCATATAGTGTTGCCTCCTTTTAAAGACCTCCCTCATAAAAGGGGGTGCCTCGTTTTACTTGCAAACCAATTACTTAGCCTTTCGTTCGACGTGCCATACACATCGCCTCCTACGATAAGTCTTTGAAAAAGACTAGCATTCGGGAGGAACTGCCTCGTTTTTTTAACTGCAAAGTTTACTTTTCAGGGAGGGGGGAAATCAAATCAAAACAGTGTTGCCTCCATCAAATAGTAAACCGCAGTTAAAGCTTTGTGGGACCGGAAAAACAAATGAAGGGGGATCACCGCACTCAATCGTAAACTCGTGTTTTAAAACGATGCATTACAAAGAAGGGCGAACCAGTTGACTATTGTTGAGTGTGAGGCCTCGTTTTAACCGGCAACGTTACTATTTCGGGAGGGGGAAATTAATCACGTGTTGACTTCATCAAATAGTAAACCGCACGTTAAAAGTTTGTGGGACGGGGTTGAAGTAAATCAAATGAGGGGTGCGCTATCAAACAATATCAAAAAAGTGTATTTCAGGGAGGAGGTGCCTTGTTTTAAATGCAAAGTTTACTATTTCAGGGGGGGAAATTTAAATCAAACAGTGTTGCTGCCCTCAAATAGTAAACCGCCCGTTAAAACTTTGTGGGACGGGATTGGAAGGTAAATCAACATGAGGGCGGGGGGTCGCATCACTCAAATGCAAAACAGTGTTTAAAACGAGGCATAACAAAGATAGGGTGAAGGTTATATTTTAGGAGTGTGTGCTTCGTTTTAACTGCAAGATTTACATTTAGGGGGTGATTGTTTATATTTATGGAGAGAGGTTTTTGCCTCGTTTAACTGCCAAGTTTACTATTTCAGAGGGGAGGGGGAAAGCAAACTCAAAGAGTAGTTAGGGAGAATATTAAACCGAATAAAATAGATGTGCAGTGATGCGTCGTTTGAAAGACCCCCCACACACAAACAATTTGTAAAGTTTATAGTTAACCGTGTGTTTAGCCTGCAAAGTTTACTCTTTAAGGATGGGGTGGGGTTAGGTATACAAATATTGCAGTGAGGGCTCGTGAGGGGTGCCTCATTTTAACTGTGAAGTTAAGATTTCAGGGATAAGGTAAACACATAGTTAAAACGTTTGTTTAAAAACCAAATCAAGAATAGAGTGTTGCCTCCTTTTAAAGACTCCTTTACTACAAGGGGGTGCCTCGTTTTAACTGCAATTTTAATGCAGGTTTTAACTGTACCAGTTTACTATTGTGAAAACGTTTGTGGGAGGGGTGGAAAATAATAGTAACCCCGCAGTTTAAAATGTTTTGGGAGGGGGTTGGAAAGAAATGAAATGAGGGGGTGATTATCCAAACCATTATCAAAAAGAGGTATTTCACGGGCGGAGGGAGGAGGAGGCCTTGTTTTCAATGCAATAGTTTATATTTCAGGGAGGCGGGAATTTAAATCCAAAACAGTGTGGCCTTCCTCAAATAGTAAACCGCAGTTAAAACGTTTTGTGGGACGGGGTTGATGCCATTAAAGATCAAATTTACTTCATAGTCACTACATAGCATGTTGATAACTACCTAATATGTTATGGATCAAAGATTCGAAGCTTTGCATTAAAAGGGGGGGGGAGAATCTTGTAACTGGTGTTTAATGATGCCAATGCAGATAAGTGGGGGTATAGGGTATGAGACCATAGCTACAGGATGGATACAACAAGCCCATGACATGCATGGCTACGAATGTAGGTATGGGTATGCGACTATGGTATGGGTCCAGCATGGACCACAGCATGGTTATGGGATTAATGAGTTAGGTACAAGACTATGGGTACAGGTACACATTTAATACTCGAGTATGGGTACTACATGTATCACACAGTACGCATATTTAGAGTAAGGTGATGTGCCTTTGAAGGTTTATTCATCCATGATCCTTGTTGGGCCAACTGCCCAAACCAGAATATCATGTAAACACTGAACTTGTTTGGTCTAAAGAAAATCAACAAACAAATTTCGAGCAAATTACACAGGTTCAAGTATACATCATTCTCAAGTCATGGTGGCGGGGAGTACATCATATCATATTATTGCCATCGTCATCGTCATCATTGTATCTCATCAGCAACACGATTACGAAGGCTTGCAATTGGCAAAGTACTCATACTATATCATACTTCATGCAAAGTAATCGTACTATTACTCGTACGAAGGCACTACGTACTCGACTCGTATAAGGTCAAAGTCTCGTACTCATACTCGTATCGGGATTTTTAATTTGCTGTACTCCATAATCGTACTCGTACTCAGACCAAATACTCACATCGTTACTTCATCCTCGGGGGCAAGTACTCGTATAATACTCGTACTCCGAAGAAGTTA
This sequence comes from Ophioderma brevispina, assembly GCA_023653785.1. NCBI lineage: Eukaryota > Metazoa > Echinodermata > Ophiuroidea > Amphilepidida > Ophiodermatidae > Ophioderma > Ophioderma brevispina. Next base: position 5,357 of record JAMKCH010031455.1, on the reverse strand, counting down.
CTCTTCTACAAGTCTGTTGGTTGCTATATAACATCCCCTCATTTGAAGACTTTTCCACCCGCCCACAGTTCCACTCGTCCCACAAACATTGTAACAATAGAAATTGCAGTTAAATTAAAACCGGAAGTAAACTTTGCAATTAAAACAAGGAAACCCTTGTAGGCGGGAGTTCTTTAAAACGAGCATCACTCTCTTCTTGATTTGTTTTATATCACCCCCTTTTTTGATTTACTTTCCACCCGTCCAACAAACCGTTTTTAACTACGGTTTACTATTTGAGGGGACAACCAACACATCAAATTTGAATTTCCCGCCCGAAATAGGGACACTTCACAGGTCAATGAGGCTCCCCCTCACCAAGAAGATATTCCCCACACCCCCGTCCCTGAAACATTAAATTTTGCAGTTTAAATGAGCCCCCCTTTTTTTGGGAGAGTACTTAAAACGAGGCATCATTCTCTTCTTGATGCGGTTTGATAGCAACCCCTAATTTGATTTCCTTTCCGACCCCCACAAAACGTTTTAACCTTTAAACCGATTCATCACCCCTTCTTGATTTGGTTTGAGAGCACCCCCCCCCATTTGATTTACTTTCCACCCCCGTCCCACAAACGTTTACACGGCGTTTACTATTTGAGGAGGCAATACTCTTTGATTTGATTTCCCCCTCCCCGAAAGTAACTTTGCCAGTTCAAACGAGGCTAATTTGATTTCCCCTTCCCAAAATACTAGGTAAAAAACTTTGTGGTGAAAATTAGCACCCTCACACATAAACTTTGCAGTTAAAGCACCCCTTTTGGAGGGAGTCTTAAAATGAGGCATCACTCCTCCTTCTTGATTCGATTTGATAGAACGACCCCTCCTTTGATTTTATTTCAACTATCAACCCCGTCCCACAAACGTTTTAACGTTCGGTTTACTATTATGTCCCACCCCTCCCACAAACGGTTAATACACATAGTAAACTTTGCAGTTAAACCTGAAGTAACATCTCAGTTTAAAACGAGGCACCCCCCTTGTAGGAAGGAGTTCTTTAAAACGAGGCAACACTCTATTCTTTGATTGGTTTTTAAAACAAACGTTTTTTAACTATGGTTTACCTTTCCCTGAAATAGTAAACTTCACAGTTAAAAAGAGGCACCCCACTGCAAGATTTGATACCCCCCTCCTGAAAGAGTAAACTTTGCAGTTTAACACACGGTTAAACTATAAACTTTACAAATTGTTTTGTGTGTGGGGGGTCTTTCAAACGACGCATCACTCTATTTGATTCGTCTTTAATAATTCTCCCTACACTACTCTGTGATTTTGCTTTCCCCCTCCCTCTGAATAGTAAACTTGGCAGTTGAAACGAGGTACCCTCTCCCCCAAATAGTAAACATCACCCCCTAAATATAAGTTGCAGTTAAAAACGAAGCACCCCTCCTAAATAGTAAACTTCACCCTATCTTTGTTATGCCTCGTTTGTAAGACACGGGGTTTGCTAGGTGAGTGAGGCGACCCCCCTCATTTGATTTACCCTTTCATCCCCTCCCACAAAGTTTTAACGCCGGTTTTACCTATTTGAGGGAGGCAACACTGTTTGATGTAAATTCCCCCTCCCTGAATATAGTACACTTGGCAGTTAAAAACAGGCACCTCCTCCCTGACATCTCTTTTTTGATATGGGTTTGATAGCTGCACCCCATTTGATTTACTTTCACCCCGTCCCACAAACGTTTTTACTGCGGTTTACTATTTGAGGAAGGGCACACGGTTTGATTTAATTTCCCTTGAAATAGTAAACGTTTGCAGTTAAAACGAGGCAACACCCTACTACAAATGGTAAACTTCGCCCTATCTTTGTAATTCCTCGTTTTAAACACGGATTTTACTATTTGAGTGAGGTTATCCCCCTCTTTTGATTTTCCATCCCGTCCCAAAAAGTTTTAACTGCGGTTTACTTTTGAGGGAGGCCACACTGTTTGATTGGATTTCCCCCTCCCTGAATAGAAACTTTGCAGTTAAAACAAGGTAGTTCCTCCCGAATGCTAGTCTTTTTCAAAGACTTAACGGTAGGAGGGCGATGTTATTCACGGCGAATGAAACGGCTAGGCCTGGGTCACAAATATTTAAATCTAAATGACCGTTATTCGAAATTCCACTATTTTACAGTGGCGGTTAATACACTAACCCCGACGGATTTTAAGTCAATAATAGACTTAACGGCAGGAGGGCGCTGTTAAGCACTATACGTTAAAATGAGGCACCCCTCACACAAGATTTGGATTTTCCCCCGCTCCTGAAACATTAAACTTTGCAGTAAATGAAGCACCCCTTTTTGGAGGGAGTACTTTTAAATGAGGAATCACTATCTTCTTGATTGTTATAGCACCCCCTCATGTGATTGACACTCTACCCCTCCCTTAAAAGATTGTACAAATTTATGTATTGAAATGTTTTCGATCTTAGGAATGTGCTGATGGAGGTTGTTCACCTCTTTGCAAAAGGCCACTGTTTTATCTTAAAGTCTTTTGAAAGAACTATTTATTGTTCCAACCACTTTTCCCTTTCTTTCACTTTCAAGTGCTCTTCAAATTTTAGGGAGTTTGTTTAGTGATTGTTTAAGTGTAAAGGGATTAAGTAACACTAATATAACGAGCTGCCACTGCATGCTGGCATGCAGACGCACTTCAGTAATGAGTAAAGTCGTTTTAATATACTAAATCCATGTGCTTATTGTTGGTAAAAGAGCAGAATAGCAATAGATTATGGCAATTGGGAGGTGATGTACTTTCGGAAGTTAACTCTTACAAGTATCTAGGGTGCATTTGTTCAAAAACATTGTCTGGACCATGCGCATCTACAGGATGTAATTAAAAAGGGCAATAAGATAATCGAGCGATATTAAATCGATTCTTGACGGGCAAGATGTTTCAATAGGGGTTTCTACGGTGATCTTCTTTGGAAAACACTTGCCGTGCCTTCAATTAATTACGCGTGTGCTACTTGGATCTGGGGGGTCTGCTGGATATTCAGATGTGGAGAAAACTTCAATTCACATGCTGCACGGTTAATGATGAAAGCACGCGTTCTACTGTTAAAAGAGACCTTGTAGGGGACTTCGGATGGCACTCGGCTTGCCTTGTTCAAGGATGGGCATCAGGGGTCAACTACTTAAAAACCGACCCTGATTAGTATGGAAAAAACCGTGGGCCCACAAACTTTGCCTTTAAACATATGTTACATCCGTCAGAACAAGGTAATGAAATGGAAAAATGGTTAGACCACATTGAAACCGTCTTTCTAAGTTCTCATGGTATGGATCACATTTACGATATTGCCTTACCCGTTAATAACTCTTGGGGCTAAGATATGTAACAACTTAATTAAGAAATGGGACTCCATTAAGATCCTTGACCAAGCGAGAAAAGTAAATCGTCGTTGTCCTTTTTTTGTTAGATTAAAATCGTCACCTTAATTTGGGAAATAATTATTGATCAGATGATTTTCAAAGGGTAATTTGAAAATTTAAAGCCAAGGGGGGGGGGGGGAATTTTTCAACACACTGGCCTTAACATAGGATTTCAAAGTGGACTGACGACAACGAGGGTCCTGCTTATTATGTAAAATGGTACAGAGGATATGTATCTTTTTTCTTATTTGCAAATGCTGTAATGAAATCCGCGTTGACGAATTCATGAACACCGAGTCACGTGTATTACAGATCAATTGTAACCAACATTTGGATTTGTTTAGGCCAGGGAATTTAGATACGCAACTAATGTTAACATTAGGCAACACTAATTTATTTGCTCTTGATGAACAATCAGAAAAACTTGTTTCATTTGACTCTTTTGCCAAGAGTACTCAAAACGTTGCTTGGTGTCTTTAAGTAATAATCTGTGCGGTGACTCGTCGTTACTGCCCCTTATACTTAATTATATGAATTATATTTGTTATTTTGTATGTAAGCATTTTTTTTATGTTAAACATCCTGTATAAATATTTGTTATATAGTATACATGAGCGGTGTATTGCAGGGTTGTGTGTGAGGGAGTGCATGCCAACATACGTTTTAAATTGCTTATGCTTTGTTGAACTGCTCCATTTTTTGTAATGCAGTGCATGCCGCATCAATGATCAGTTCGTTGCAGTTGGTGCCACATATGCCTTCGGGATACTTTTCAGAGGCACACCGGAGCAACACCAAAGACGGATGAGACAGCACGATGCATGTATGACCCTTTTTGCGTACAACTATTTTATAGACTTATATTATTTTATTTAATTATTCATTTTTTGTGTGTGGGTATGAATGAGCGAAGAGTGGCGAGAGTGTGTTGTGTGCATGGTGAGTGTATAGACACTTGTGAGTGTGTGGTGTGTGTGTGTTATGTGTGTGGTGAGATGGGTGTGGGAGTATAGGTGTGTTGGGCACTGTCCGCCCTATAGGTGGGCGTGTGTGGGTGTGTGCATGCGTATGTGCGTATGTATAGGTGTGGGGTGCCTCGGCATTTTGATTTGGGTTATGTCTAATTACTTGTTTCTTGCTTATTATATTTGTTCTGTATATGAGTCTGAACACACGCAGGTAGGAGGTGTGCCACTGTATTAAAAGTGTATGTTCAAATAAATTAAAGAAATAAAATATACGCCATGAATAGAGGCTCTGTTTCAATTAGAGTAGGGGGAAGGGACCATGAATAACACCGGTCAGCAATTATGCGGTAGAGGGTAGAGATGGGTTCTTTGAGATTGGTAGCTATATGAAATATTCATTTAAAATCTTTAACAAGTTGAAATAGATTTGGCTTAGGGCCTTAAAGTTACATTGTTGAAAAACTGACAAAGTGGGGGGGGGGCTTAAAGAAAGGACCCCTCTACAGTTTATTTGATTGGTTTAATAAACAAATATTTTAATTCTCCTCCCTTAACAACTGTGTGATTTGGGTTCCCCTCCCTCAAGTAAAAATTTTGTGCATCCCTCTCATTGATTTGGTTTAATACCCAAATATTTAATTCTCCTCCCTCACACCTACTTGTGTGATTTGGTTTTTCCCCTCCCTCAATAATAAACTTTGTAATTTAAAAACGAGGCACATCACTCTCCAACACACGTTTTAACTAGAAAGTTTACAAACGGTGGGAGGGAGTTCTTTAAAACAGGCGGGGCGGCATCACTCTTTTTGATTCGTTGATGGCACCCCTCATGTGATTTACTACCACCCCGTCACCCAAACGTTTTAACCTACGGTTTACTATTTGAGAGATCCACACTCTTTAAAATTCATTCTCCACACCCCTCTCTTGGGCATTTGCTTTGAGGCACTCTCACCCCTCCGCGCCTATCCCCCCTATCACGAACACGTTTTCGC
>JAMKCH010031454.1:0-15975 GCA_023653785.1 Ophioderma brevispina | reverse complement strand
AGCAAGATTGCAAAAGATATGAACTTCCATCAATTACGTGTTGTAGTAAGTGTCCGTTCGGACAATTTGGACTAACATAAACGATTTGTCTTTATTAGGCTTGCGTTTGGTCTTATCACTTGTAGGTATGTTAGGGTAGGTCTCTAATTGTCCAGGACATACAAAATATGAGTTTTGATGACTTTTTTGCTTTCTGATTTATCAAATCACTGATAGTGCCTTCAAAGGGTAGGCTTATTTCTACAAACAATGTCACATCTTGGGGCAGGTATATTCAATTTGTTCTATTTTTTCGTGTTTTGTTGTGACCAAAATTTACTTAGGATGCTTTTGGGTTTTAAGAGACAGGGCACATTAAAAAATAGTGCGCCCCTACAAGTATTTGCATGGTTGTAAGGGCTTTGTATATAAAAGCCCTCACCGAAATGAGTAAGACCAAATCAGATTCCTTAGGTAATAAACAGAACGATTTTTGGTCCACCGCCAACTTAGTTGGCAAAGGGGGGACTATAAAAATGCCTGCGTCCGTGTGTGGCGTGTGGTGTCCCACTCAATATCTTTGGAACTAATCAAGTGTGGGTGTCCATCTCGCAACATAGATGCATCACAAGTAGGCGTTATTGGCTGGATGTAAAGAGGGTCATGTGACATAGGTCCAAGGTCAATATGAGTCAAAATAGGGTAAAATTTTGGTCAAAATAGATCTATTATTGTAAGCCTTGGTAAAAAAGAACACGAGATCTTTTGATTAAGCAATTGTGGGTGGCTCTTCGAACATAGATGTCACCCAAGTTGACGGTGGATGAGTTCGGAGATGTGGCATGTGGCATGCGTCAACGGTCAAATTGAAGGTCAAAAATGGGAGAGTAAATGGCTCTATAAGCCTGCATTGTGGTAGATGATGAAAATTGGTGGGGGGTGGTCAGGCATTTCACGTGCCAAAAAATTGAAGGTCAGTTCAAGGTCATGCGGGGGTATCCAAGGCAAATCAACTACGTATGTGGTTAGGATGTATGCAAACTTGGCTGGGTGTGGTAACATTCCATGGTCATTCCAGGAGTGGGGTCACCAAGGTTCAAATCCATACACATGGTAGTATGGTCATGAAAACTGATGGGTGTTTGTAGACGCAGTCATTGCCAAAATTTGCAGGGTATTTCAAGGTCGTGGGTTATTCAAGGTCACCTAACTCAACATGCGGTAGGTCATGAACCCTTTGGGGATGTGGTCACATTTCTAAAACAAAAATCTGTGTAAGGTCTTTCAAGGCAAGTAGGGTCATTAGGTCAAATATCTACAATATAGTGTATGGTCAATATAGTGGCAAAATTTGATACCGTCAAATTCCAACTGTGCTATGGCAGCAGCCTCAGTGGTTTGAAAACCACTCCTTTATTTCCATCACAATATCTCCCGTATCTTTAAAATTATATTTCCCCATTTACATCGTGACGGCGGGGAGCGACCTTTGTGGTTCGAGAACCGACTTGTGTAATGTAACGTTGCATGCGAGTTTTAAATTCGCAGACGACGAAATGACGTTTAACACAAGAACATGCACGGCCCGGTATGCATGTTTTTCCACGCTATGCACATTGTTTATCGGGTTCTATAACCTTTGTTGGTTTTAATACAGTGAGTTACGAGGCAAAAATATCTGTAATACACACATTTGTGATTAAAGTAGGAAAAATAAGGTGGCCTTACAAATTACCTGGTTTTGTATTTATACTCATATCAATGTCCCTGTTTGGGGTATGTGATTTTTATGATATAAATATATCTCGTGTTTTTCCCATGGCCTAGACTATCATTTTGAAATCAATATTGACGAAATTTATATTTGTGAAAAATGTGCCAGTGCCGCTTTAAAATTCTTCTATCAGCATGTGGGAAGAAGGGGTGCTGAGGTATTCTCTTAGAGGTGGGCAAATTTGGGGTCCTTCTCATAGGACACTTACAGTGCAAACGTCGGTTTATTGGGGGCGGGGAGGCGGGGAAAGGGTGGTAATTTGTGACCCCATTTTTCTGCTCCCAGTTTAATTCAGCAGCCTGTACTGGAATAAAAGGTAACAGTATCCCCCGGCACTTTTCCGTCAAGTGCTGCGTGAATTCAAACTGGAGCAAAGTGGGGTCACAAAAGTTACCCACCAAGGGGCACGGGTTTGGATGGCCCATTTCTTTGGAGGTCTTACATGTACCTTCTCTGTGTTTCATGTAGGCAAAATGAGTGCTCATTAAAGTAATTGTGGAAACAGGTGGTGTAACAGACGAGGGGTTATGGAATCGATGAAAAGAGCAAGCCAGAAACGCTCATGGAATCTCCCCCAACTTTGAAGAGCTGGGGCGTTCGTCATGGCTGCCAGATGGAAGATGGAATGCACAGTCAAGCTGAACGAGTTCCTGGACAGGGAACGGACATCATTCGACAGCAAGCCCAAGGTTGAGGGGATGTGGGCCGATGGACGACCCAAACCACTTTATTGCTAGGAACCATCAGGGGACCTGTGGTAGGATTACAGTATTACAACGGAGAGGTATGTGTCCAGGTTCTAGTTTTGAAAGCTTGGAAATCCAGAATTGAGTACTGAAAAATCCAGCAAGTAGTCCCACTTAGATTTTAAACCAGGGACCATTGGACCATTGAGTCCAAAGGCAAGCTCTCAACCTAAGGACCACACCACTCCCAGATATTATAATTACCAGTTAGGGTATGGCAATTGTTGCACATTTCATGAAAATAAATAAAATGTCATCTCAATTTTTCTGAAATCAGTGATTTCAAGGGACACACAATATGGACATTGACTCAAGTCAAACAATGGCAAAATGTCCCACTGGGTATGCAACTGACAAATCACGTCAGATTCCCCTTTATTTGGACCTGCAGAGCCATTGTTACTGATCATGTATTGGAAAATTTCAGGTGTTATAATTGCCCGGTTTAGATGAGCTGGCCTCATTCAGATTGAACTAAACTTTGAGGTTCTACTGTGAGTTCAATACTTTTGACATGTATATTTTCATCATTTTTTGCAAAAAAGAAGATATGTGAACAGAAACTCATGGTAGCTATGTGTTGGTAAGCCTGTGACCTAAATTTGTGCAGAACCAGATCCAAACTTATTTGCTGGACCTCATTGTATATTCAATTCCACTATGTTTTAGAAGAATACAAAAGAAGGGGTTCTAGCGACCTTACAGTGTATGCTAAACAACATGGGGTTACGCGGCAAGTACTGTTAAGTTAAGTTGTTCTGCACAAAACTGTTAGGTCACAGTCGTCATTTGCATTAAGTCGGTACTCTGTTGGGTCATCTTGGGTTGCCAACCAGAGGGTGTATGAGTCAACACATGCACCAGTTGTGGATTGCGAAATTTCACATCAATAGGGTAATGGATCACAAAAAAATCTATTCTTAACACATAAAAAAACCCTGATTTTTTACAGTAATTTCACCCCAAAGTGTTAAGAATAGGATTTGTTTTCTATCATGGATCATGAAATGTTTGTGGTGTGCTCTCTTCTTGTACACTTTTTATCCCTAAGTACTGACATGAGTTGTACAGTAGAGTATAGGCAATTGCAAAGGCATTATGGATTGGGTCAAAAACACCCTCTGGGTTGCAAAACAGCCCCCTTTCTCAAATGTTACATGATCTTGAGAGTGAAAATCAAGATTTTTTTTTCTGTCATACAAACAGGTGAATAACAAGGAGATGGTGTCTATGGTTGAGGAGAACCGCGCATCTACGACTCTAATGCTGTCAAAGTTGAGAACATATGGGGACAACAAGTGGGGCACATCAAGAGGAGCTGTAAGCCATTAGCTCACAGTCATGGGGACAGCAAATGGACGCAAGATTGGAAGGGTAAGCTTATTCCTCCAGGATGCTAACGGCAGGCCCTCTTCCATCTAGAAATTGGGTAGAGCTTTGTTAAAGGGACATTCGTGGACCACAGCCTCGTCCCCGGAATGACCTCCTTAAACGGACAGAAAGTATAGCAAGTGGCCTATGGGGGACCGTGGAGAGGAAAACGAGCAAATTGTCATCTAACAAAACCGCAAAGTAGGGATCACCTAACAGTTTGTGCATGAGCTTTTCTCAAGGATATCTAGTGAAAAATGAATAAACCAGAAGTGATGGTGGAATCATGAATAGACCTTTAATCACTCTCCTATATTTTGGAAAAGTCATGTTTAAAGTAATTTCCCCGCTTTCACAACACTGTTAAAGCGACCGAACCAAACGGAGCTCAAAAGGTAACTCTCAGTTTACAATTAACTCTTAATCCTCATGGACTAGGGACCCCACAAGCTGCCAGGGCCCAGCGCTATATAACCACTTATTACGTTCCAAAAAATTTAATAAAAAAAATTCAAAATATCGGAACAAAATTAGAGTCCTTATCGGAACAATTTAGACTCGGGATGAAATGCTACATTCCAGTGAGGTCAAAGCAAGCCTAGTCGTAGCAAATGCAATATATGGTTTTTTGTTGTTTGTGGAAAATGGTACTAAATTTTTTTTCAAGATACGTGTGTGTCCCAAAAAACCGCACACTTGGTGACAAGCGCCATAAGTTTTGAAACAAAAAGCAGTGACTACTATTTTGTGGTAAGGTGATGAGATGGGACTGTACCTAATAATCCTGAAAGTTTAATAACGGTAGGAGTCAAATAGTTTTTCAAGACATGACCCCAACATCAGTACGCATGACCCATTGTTTTTTTTTTTTTCTAAAAAGATGGAGCTGTCTTCCTAGATGGTAACCACACGACTGGCAATGAATAACACAATGGCAAATACAATATGCTTGCAATCAACATTACTGTACCAAAAGTTCTTGCAGAAAAACTTATAGGGGTCAAATGCTGCATTAATTATTACTTAACTTATAATGATAAAACATAATTATTGGTGATAAAAGGTTTCAAGACGTTATACACTTGGATAGTTCAGTTATGCTGTTGGGCTGCAACGTGCTTGTTACTGACATAATGTTTACATTCTGCAACTATGAAGTAAAACCTATGTTGTTAAAACAAAACTCAATAAACACTTTCAGTTTATTATGTGTCATTCAATTTGGGGTAAAATTAACTCTTTGTGTGCCGTCATCAAAATGATGGCTGGGAATAGCTCTAATCCCCAAAGCGTCTTATGGACCCATCGAGCGTTTGTGATCATACCTTGCCTCATCGCTCTTTTAAGTGTGTTAAAATGCTGGTACTAGTGAGCCACATTCATTATGTTAATATCTGTTGCAGCAGCTTGTTCTTTAAAAAAATAAATGGTTTAGTTGGACTTTGAGAGATGATTTCATATGGTGGTATGGGACGCAAACGTACAGTGCCCGTATTGTAGATAACAGTGTGCCTCAATTTGGTTTTTAAATGGGTCTGGCAGGTACTTTGTTCGGGGGTACTATCTTAAAAAATAGTGACTTACCGTTAGAAACTTTCAGTGGAGATTAGCTAGAAGTCCCATCTTAATTCACAAAGAATAAGTAGTCACATTGCTTTTGTTCAAAATTATGGCGCCGCCACAAAGTGCTGAGTTTTTTTGGGACAGCACGGTAATGATTTCGCAAGAGTGACCAGCATCTTAATGTGAAAGCTCCTTCCAGAAATGCAGGGTGGGGTTGGTCTGCGTGGATTCAATACAGTGTGTTGTATGAAACTGATTTTTCTGTTTTTAAGAAGTTAAAAGATGCAGATGGTAAGGCTTCAGGGGCAAGCTGATTTAGTTTTGTGTCGCATGCCCTAAGGCAGGAGACCAAGGGATCACTTTGTCCACTTTGTGTAGTCTGTTGTTGATTCGTCTGTTGATGTCTGTTGTGAAAGGGTTAACATTTCATGTAATATCCACATACTTGATGGATTTAAACCAAACTTGGTGGTCACAGGCGGCAAACAATAGGATCCCCCATCTTTGAGAGGTCAAAAGGTCACATGCCAAGGTCAAAGGTTTATGTGAGGTCAGGTTGTTAAATAGGCTGAAATGTAAAATGACCCTCATATGAAAAGTGACGTTCAATGGACCCAAATTGAATCATTAGGTTGCAAATGATGGATCCTCATTTGTTCTTTGAGGTCAAAGTCACATGCCAAGGTCAAAAGGTATGTGAGGTCAAGTTGTAAAAAGGCTGAATGATAAATTGTAAAAATTGACCTCATATGAAAAAGTGACGTTCAATTGGAACCAAACTTGAACATAGGTGCAACCATGGGATCCCTCATTGTTGATGAGGTCAAAGGTCACTGCCAAGGTCAAAGGTCATGGAGGTCAAGTTGTAAAATAGGCTGTGAAAAGTAAAATTGACCCTTATCTGAAAAAAGTTAAGTTCAAGTGGAACCAAACGAATCATAGTGCAACATGGGATCCTTCATTGTTGCTGAGGTCAAAAGGTCACCTATGGTCAAGGTTTCACATATCAAGGTCCAAGGTCTGTTAGGCCTATCATTCCACTAACCGCGCCGGCAGGCGCCACACGCGGTCCGAGGACCGGTGTTTTTTTTTCTCTTAAAACCTTTCTTCAAAACCTTATAAAATTAAATTTAATTTTTTAATAAATTGTTTGTTTTATTATTGGTTCTTAATAGATGGTCCCCTCAGGGGAAAAAGAAAGAAGAACAATGTTACCGGATGCCAGTAGAGATATCTTTCGGGGGCACACCAGACAAACACAACTTGGTATCTGACAAACTGATGTTACCATGCTACACAAATAAACCCAATCTGGTGGAATTGGACTCAATGGGCCTGGGTGGCCAGTCAGGCCCACCGTGGTATCGCCCTCGTCATCCAAGTCCAGATCTTTGTCAATCATGCGAGGTAAGGCTTACAAAAATTGTTTGGATCCATTAATGACCCATGGATCCATTACAAACAGACTACTGGGCCAATATGCTAGGATAAATAAGGAAAAGTTGTGCAATTTAGATCTATGACAGTCGATGTTTGACAATGAATGGACCTGCGTAATTTAGTACTTTGCACGAGGGGGATGGCGAGGTATGTATTGTAATACCTTAGAAAAGGGGAATAAAGCTAGTTGATGTTTTGTTGAAACAGAACATCAATTCAGCATAAAAGGCTTACTCCACATGGGTGATGTTGGTTTTTAATGAGATATCGGTATTGCATTTTTGCCGATCCATATATTGTACTGATATGACAATATCGGTCCGATCCGAAATCCGATTGATGTAGTTGAGCCTATGAACATTCTGACAAAAGGCAACTAACCTGTTTGGGGAAAATTTTAAATGCTATCTGCAGTAAGTATGTTTCTGCAACGGTGGTTTAAATTTTTTGTGATTTAAGGCTTTCTTGGAGATTTGTTTCAATAATAAAAGATTAACAATCCATTTGCCTTTGTGTTAAGATAAAGACTGGAACAACATAACCAATTTTTTGCCTGAGTGTTGCTTGTTGAGACAGCTCAATTTTGTTGGGAATATATTAAAATTAAAATGAGTGTATTTGCTTACAGATGCAGAACAAATTGGATTCATTGTTCACCAATCTTAAGCAAGAAGCAAAGAACATTGAATTAGAACCAGCTAAGGTAAGATAAATGAACCTTTCTCGTGGCCATAATTACTAAAAATATTCAAAAGAGGAATTACAATTGATTTATGTAAAATGCAGTGTGTGCTTAAATACTGTAAAATAACGCCTTTAGAGCAGCAAATGTCAAAAAATCTAATCTAAAAGAACAGCACTTCTTAAAGAAGGTTGGTAAATATGACACTTGCACGGGAGGCAGTTGTGCGGATCATTTTTTGGGGGGGAAGAAAGGTTTAGGTGGAAGGTGAAGTGAAAAATTTTCAGGCAAATATTGGTACTGCGCACAAAAAATTTGCCAATTTAATGCCGAAAATAGACATATGACCAGATTTGCCATTTTACTTCAACTGTAATTTTACAGGACACCATCACTTTGACAAGGTAGGCTCAAGTTTGGGGAAAGAAAAAAAGGTAGGACGCACTGACGGGAGGGAGGTAAATAGGTTATCATGGCCCAGACCTGTCTTCCAGAACAACCCAAGAGAAGGAATAAAACAGAAGAATCACCTGCAGAAAGAAATTCTTTGTGTGAATGCTATACAGGGTCGTAAGCACAATAGCTGACTGTTGTATACATCTGGTGCTGCAGGATAATTAATTGTGTCTTCCTTAAGTCAGTGCCTCTTGAACTCGAGTCTTCAGGCCAACAGGATAATAGTATAATGATGGGAATTTCTGACCAAATGGGCAGCAGGCACTGATTGATCTTCTTGCCTCATGGTCTTAAGGGGTGACGTGTAGTGTCACTTGATAAAATTTTCCAGAATTCACATATGATATTTACAATGTGCTGATTAGAATCTGAAATAAAAAATGGGGGTCACGACTTTGTTTTTGAGCTATTTTTTTTTTTTTTTAGCCAAAACAAAAAAGTATGTTGTCACTTTTTAACCACGCAAGTCTATGGAAAAAGTCCAAATTTGACGTTTAGATAGCATACAAAATAAAAAACTTCTCAATAAAATTTTGTAATTTCTAAATTATGTTGAGGTCCGAGGTCGTTCTTTAAAAAGTTTGAAATAAAAAATGAGGGTCACCGACTTACTATTTCCATTACACGCCGAAAAATACTGAAATGGATACACTTTTTCAAATTGGGCGTTCTTGTTGGGCAGCAAGAAAAACTGCGCCACATCGGCATGCAAGCCAAAAACGGAACGCAGGCATAGGATGAGAGATTAATAAGCGCAAACAAACGCACAGGTATCCGCGGTATCTGCGCAAGATACCTTCGACACCACAAAACTAAAAAAATTCTTCCATTTGTCCATGACGGGCTCTAAACAGAATGCCGAAGTGGTAAAGAAGCTTGGGCATAAACAAAATAAAACGTCAAACTCGGTAAAAAATGTTCAGTAAAAACAGTTCCATGTATTGTATTCTTCACAGGTTGGGATGATCGGAGGAACTTAAGCAAAAGTGTTCCACATAATTACCTTAATTCTACAGGAAAGATCGACCCCCCATAATATAATAATAATAATATTTATTTGCAGCCCACTATGAAAATATAAAGATGTACAACCATATGACAAAGTGAATCCGGAAAGAACTATGGGTTTAATAAGCCAAGCACTAGTAGGTATTTCTGTCCTACATTGCCATACAGTATAAAAATTACACAAACCTATAGAAAAAAAATATATTAGCCCAACTAAATAGTTTGATATTGTGACCTAATATAAAATGACAACTTAGTTTGAAAGAAAATGTTGTCGCACAAAACTTGAATTTTGACACAGAATCAGTAGTAAGAAATCAACTGGAACTTCCCAAAGTCTGGGAACAACTAACAAACACAGAGTTGAGGAAAGAATTAGTCCTTGCTCTCCAATGCAGAAATCGCACATTTGAGATGCGACTTTTGCAAAAAAGTCCAAAATGAAGAAGGACCAAAACCACAATCACCATTAAGAAGCTGGAAACAAAATTGTAGATGCTGAAAAGTTGAACAAATCAGCCACTCAAAGCAAACCAAACTCAGATAGCCTATCAAGATATTCAATACGTTCCACAAGATGCTCTTGCGTGTTAAAAGAGAAAAAGGGTTTACTTTTCTTTGAATTTTCTCAAGTCTATCAATGTAACAGGTATTGTAAGGAGCCAAAACAACAGCACAGTAAACAAGGTGAGAGACAAGAGCCCGACAAGATCAAAAGGAGAAAAGTTGTTCTTCCTGGTGCATCTGCTGAGAAAAACACCAACTAGTTGCGACATTTGTTGCATGTTGTAGATAGAATCAAGTTTGCAGAAAAAGAGAGATTAGAAGAAAAAAAAAAATTATACCAGAGCAGTTTTAAAATCATCCAAAAGTTTGTGAGAGTTGCCACCTAAGAGTAGTTGCCGCCTACCACAGTTTTAGTTAGAGCTAAAAAACATTGACTGCACACTTCAAGGCATTAAGAGGACGTTTGTTTTGGATGACCAAGAATAAAGGTGTTGAACTGAATAAACATATTTCAAAAGTTTATTCAAAGGCCATAAACGACCCAACTAATTCCCATCAGAAGCAAGCTCTACATTGGATGTGTGTTTAGCGAAACACACGAGACATGCCACCCTTCTGGGAAAGATACAACGGCACGTACCGGAACACCGTCACTAATTAATCAGCCAGACAAGACCTCACGATGTCCACGGTGGGATCTTTGCAGGACGATGGGATTGGGGAAGACATTGGAAGTCATTCGCTTGATTTGACCAATTCCATGGTGGGAAAAAACTTGGCGGAGCCAGGCACAGAACTTGTCAGGGAGATTAATGAAGAGGTTAGTTTGAGGTTGGATGGTGCATGACAACAGAACCATAATAAGTAAATAGTGTTGCACAACAGGTTTTTTTGTGGATCGATATCTTTTAAGTAAGTGTTAATGGTGCGGCTATTATAAACTGATAAGTGACTGTAAAGGTAAAAATTCTCAATAAATTTGTTTCAAACGTATATTTGGATCATGCATGTAGATTTGGGCTAAAATGAAACAAACACAACTTGTATTGCGGTTTCAAGGAAACCCAACATTCAATGAAATGCTGTATTTTTGGTACATATTTTCAAGGAAGTTTAGGAAAGATAAGAATATGTAACTTCAAAGGTTCTTGTGGTTGTGAGAAATTCTATTCGGTGTACTCAATTTCCCACTAAACCTAGTTAAGGATACATCTGTTCACAAACAGAAAACGAATAGGTCTATAAATTGTTGACGCCTTGATGTTGATACCAACTGGGGTGGCACGAGTATTTATTTTGATTTTTTAAATCCTCACACAGCAGCGTTGCTGAGGTGTGAGGTGAATCCAGCCACCAACGTTAGCGGGCAAAACCGGATTTAAAATTTGGTTTAAACTTATGGGGGGGGGTGTGATTTGAGGTGGTGCAGGGGTGTCTGATGGGCTTTTCCCACCGAGGAAGTGGAAATTTTTAAAGATGCAGCACAAATGATTGGTGTGCAATAATAGGGCCAGATGTCCTCTTCCAACATCCCCCCTTCCCAACACGACCCAAAATATATTGACAGAGCAGAGGAACAAGGATTGTTTGAATTGGAGGTGAGCCACAGAATTCTGTTTATATTACAGAAAGACAATGCTGAAGCTATCATCTGGCTATTGATTCAGGCTACTGATCTTGTACTTTATCATGTTGGTGCAGCATAGGAAGGAATACACACTAATATACTAGGTTTGTAGCAGACGACGTCAAGGCAAAGGACAGTGTTGCGTAGGATATGGCCCTTGCCTAAAGTGAAGAGATCACAAAAAATGTTGAGTTGGAAATTTGCTGAAATAATATTTAATGTGTGGACTAGTAAACCATTTGGGTGGTAAAGTTTTGTCTGTGCCATTTTTTGTATAATTTTGAGGGTTTTTGGGAAACTGTACAATTTTAGTTTCTAGTCACACCATAGCCTTGTTTTGACCAATTTCCTGGTGGGAAAAAACTCTGGCGGAGCCAGGCACAGAATCTTTAGGAGAGATGAAATGAGAGGTTAGTTTGAGGTTGGATGGTGCATCATGACAACAGCACCCATAATAAGTAAATAGTGTTGTACAACAGTTTTTTGTGAGTCGATTATATTTTAAGTAAGGCTTTAAGTTTCGGCTTAAACTGAATGACTGTAAAGCAAAATTCTAATAAATGTTTCAAACGTATATTTGTAGAATGCATGTAGAATGTAGAATTTGGGCTTAAAATGAAAACAAAACAACTTGTATTGAGGTTTCAAGGAAACCCAACATTCATGAACTGTGTATTTTGGTACTATTTAATGAGTTTAGGAAAGAATATGTAACTTCAAAGTGTGGAGAATATCTATTCTGTTGTACTCAATTTCCCACTAAAAATAGTTAAGGTACATCTGTCAACAAACAGAACTAATAGGTCTATAAATTGTTGACGCCTTGATGTTGCTACCAAATGGGGTGCGCCATAAGTATTTATTTGATTTTTTAAATCCTCACACAGCAGTATTGATGCGTGAGTGTGCGGTGATCCCAGCCACCAACGTTAGCGGGGACAAAACGGATTTGAAAACTTTGGTTTAACAACTATGGGGGGGGGGGGGGTGTGTGCTTTGAGGTGGTGCAGGGGTGTCTGAGGGCGGGCTTTCCAACCTGAGAATGTGGAAATTTTTAACGGAGCAGCACAACTAATATGGGCAAATAATAGGGGAGATGTCCTCTTCCACATCCTTCCCCCTTCCCACCAGGACCAACAAATATATTGACAGAGCAGAGACGCAAGTATGTTGGAATTGGAGGTGAGCCACAGAATTCTTTTTCTATTTCCAGAAGACAAATGCTTGAAGGCTATAATCTTGGCAGTGATCCAAGGATAATGATCTTGTACTTATCATGTTTTGGTGCAGCCATAGGAATCACACCACTAAGTATACTAGGTGTAGCAGACGAAGTCAGTGCCGAGAGAGTGTTGCCGTCGGAATAGGCCCTGGCCTAAATGAAGAGTCACAAAATGTGACGTTGGAATTTGAAATTAATCATAAGTTGGATAGTAACAAACCTTTGGGTGGTAAAGAGTTGGTGCCATTTTTTGTATATTTCTGAGGTTTGGGGAAACTGTACAATTTTAGTTTCTAGTAAAACTCACTAGACGTGAACGTTTTGAAAACATGCAAAATCGTTTCGAGGCTCTGTAGCTAAAAAAAAATAGGCCTTCATTCATATGACTTTCATTTTTGTAAGAGGTATGGTGCTTAATTTCCAAAAAAATCCAGTTTGCATAACCAGTAGCTTTATAGCCGAGAAAATTGACGTTTGTGAGAGGTCATTTTGTACAAAAGTCTATGGGGAGTTATTTAGTGGTGGATTCCTACAGATTTCATATCGTCTATGTTTGTGCAATATACTTGGAGATGTTAATTGAAAGCAAACAAATTGTGTTTAAAGGCATATACAAGACTGGTCTTGTTTGTAATTATTAAAAAGGTTAGTTTGTGTGACCCTAGTATAGTCCATTTTATATTTAGTTATTTAGTTGATTTGACGAACATACGCTTTTACACAGCGGCACACGCCAATCATACGGGCGTCATACAATAAA
This sequence comes from Ophioderma brevispina, assembly GCA_023653785.1. Classification (NCBI taxonomy): domain Eukaryota; kingdom Metazoa; phylum Echinodermata; class Ophiuroidea; order Amphilepidida; family Ophiodermatidae; genus Ophioderma; species Ophioderma brevispina. The sequence goes on along the minus strand of JAMKCH010031454.1, from coordinate 2,840 downwards.
TCACTAATATAATCATGAGACCTGACCCACAACACACACAAACAAACAAACCACTTATGAATGTCGTGTTAATCCCCCTGCTAGTCAAACGCAATGGTGGCCAAAACTTGGATGTTGTGCATCCATAGACGGGAAGCACAGGGGCTATACCCGACATTGCATATGTACAAGTACAAAGCACATCCAAACAACATAAAATGAGTTAAGTATCCAAACTACATAATGTTACATGTGACATTATCTACAGTTTTATACATATAAATATAAGTATTATTTTAATATAACAGCAATGTAAAGAATAAATTACATATCTGTATAGAACTTGTTCTAAGTTTCCAGGCTTGCTTTATACGACTTTACAATTATCAAAAATATCAGCAACATCCTCCTATTTAAGTACAGTAATACCACCTAACATCATTTGTCCTTTACGGGCAAGCACCGGAAATGTATAATTCCATATATCAAGGACGTTAGGTTTGTAAGGTTCTTTCAGGTTGTGCAAACTCATCGATTCTTATGATGGTTTATTTATTACACACAACAGATGTTGGGTGTCTTCAATACCATTGTTGCAACAATGAGCATACATTATCGGATCACCCATTGCTAGTTCTATTAGCCATAAATTGCATGTATTGGATCTAAGTTTAAACTTCAAACTTATTTGAAAAATCAGTTTTATCAAGAAGGTATTTTCCATTAAGGCGCTTTCTTTATAGTGAGTAAGTCGCGAAGTGATGATTTCTGTTATCTCCTCATCCAACAAGAAGGTTTAACTATTAAGGGTAGCATTGTTAAAGTGAGCAACCCATTGCAGTCCAAGAGGTGCATTTGCCGATTAGTGGCTGTCCCAAATGGTATCGATGTAAAAATTACAGTGATACATGTCTAACAATATTGTTAAGAAAATTTAAAACAAGAGAGTAGCTAGATAGGTGAGAATGGTGTCAGCATGAGGCTGGGCCAGCTGGGTTACCGTTTTCCATGTTGTAGAAGATGGGGTAAGTATTAAATCTAAGGTGCTTGTATGACCCTTAATCGGTACCACCCAAGATCACATTATAATGCCTCTTTAAGGAGGTTTCTGGTGCTTTCAGATAAAACGCGCATTTGCAATTAAGCCGAAATAAGATTTTGTTCAATATCGTTTTTTTTGGTTGTGTTGATCCCAAACCGCGCACGCATAGTTAATTAGTGGGAGAGCGATGTTGAGCCATGGAATATCACCATATAAACGCGGTTTTAGATCGTCGACGATCAATAAATTGACTGAGTTAGGCGATTAATTTTGGTGCCCTTTATGACAGTTTGTCACATGCTGGTAATGATCCGAATGGGTTCTATGGATAGGCGTACAAAATATGATATGTGTCACACTTCCCCCCCCGGTAATTGAGTGCATACCACACATCCAAACTTTATTAACATCAATATGTGACCACTGATAAGTACATTAGATTTGCATAATTGAATTTTAGTTTCCAAGAATTTGCAAATTGTGCTGCTAAGTTGAGCATCTTATTCAATTCATCCTCGTCGTTAGCGAGTAGGACGACATCGTCTGCCCAAAAGAGACTCCCAATTGTTACGCCGTGAATGCAGATACCTAGCTCACTTTCTTTTAACATCTTCGTGAATTCGTGCATAAATATACAATACAAAATTGGTGAGAGGGCACAGCCCTGCTTCACGCCTTCATCTATGCATCAAAAAAGTCAGTCTCTATTTCACCGAGTCTAACTTTCCCCTGGACCCCATCATATAAACTATCTATAATCTTCCAAATGCGACCCCTTATCCCCACGTTCCAAACTGCCAATAACAAAGCATCTCTCCAGACCGTATTGAATGCCTTTTGGAAATCCAAAAATGCTAAAAATGTCTTTTTCCCTTCGGCGAGTCTACACGCGGCAATAGATTTGAGCGTAAAAATGTGATCTTCGCAACGCCGTGAAGATCTAAAACCACCTTGAACCTCAGATAATGTGTTGTCTTCTTCAAGAAAGTTTGAAATAGAGTTGGCACCCTTGTTGCATTTTGCCCACTAATTACGCAACCAAATGCCAAACATTTAAGGCAAGAGGAACAATTTGACACCGGTTTCGTCAAGATCGGAGCACTGTATAAGTTTTACTCCAGGATGACATTGTACCTGTTTAATTAAAGGCACTATCAGTGATTTGCTCAACCAGAAAATCAAAACAAAATCATCAAAAATCGGATTTTTGTATGTTCGTTTCAAGTTTAGGTATCCTAACATATTCCACAAGTTATACTAGTACCAGTAGCAACCTAGTAAGGACAAAATCTGCTATTTTAGTCATTACTGTCCGTACGGACACTTACTACAACACGTAATTGAATGGAGTTTCATATCTTTGGACACTGCTATTTTCTTCCTTTTCCATCAATTTTATGTTTGGAAAAAATAGCTTTTGAGAATTCTACAGACTTATAATTCACTTTTAACTATTTCCTGCAAATTAAAAATATTTTGACTCTTTTGGGTGGATCACTGATAGTGTCTTAAAGGGTCGGAACCTAGACAAACTTTACCTTCTTTAATCCTTACAGCAAGACCAATGTATTGATATGCATTTAAACACAATTTGGCTTGATTTCGACTTTACCCCTCTACTACATTTACCCCCTTGTTTTACAGTGTTCTCCACATTTTCCAGAGGTTGGACAAAAAAAATCTGATTCAGCACCTTTCAAGCTATAGAAAAATATCTTCAAACCTTCTTCCCCAAACTTTGAGAATATGTTTCTCATTTATAACCCAACTAAATATAGCCCCTTTAAAGACACTATCAGTGATTTGAAAAATATTTGAA
>JAMKCH010031453.1:0-16938 GCA_023653785.1 Ophioderma brevispina | reverse complement strand
TACATAACGAAATTTTAACAATTACGATTTTTAAAGGGAAGAATGTGACCCATCACTACGATATAACATAATACACCTTATTCGGGAAAACAATCAAACGCTATACTTACCACCACAAGCTTGACCACTGCAGACTCACCAGAAAAACTGGAAGAACACTTCCAGATATTTTGCATGCCGACGGACGTAAAGGATTTTACAGGATTCGCACACGTACCAACGTGAATCAATAACATTTGTTTTAAATATTATAAAGCCCTTCCCCAAAAGTTAAGCTCCCACGTTCAGCAACAATGTCACCCAATGACTTCATTTTATTTTCTTAGAATTTACTTTCTGTCACCCGAAGACTTAAATTTTTCAAAATGTTTTTCAAAATGTTCATCCACGCATTGCCACTATTTCAATTCATATCAAACTAGAACATCGTGTTACTGTGAGGCGGAGATCCGGCCCTCTTACCTGTCATCGTATTGAATCGTAAATATCACATTTTTAGTGTGGCAATTGTCACTACAAAATGAGATCAGGTCATACGCATCTAGGTAAAGGTCACTTACAAAATCACGTTTTTAGCTCCCACAGCAAAATGGATGATAATATTGGTGCGAAACTTTACGATGGGGTTTTGGGGTGATGCCGATTATCAGATGACCTTTATATTTTATAATCGGCCATCCCCTTTTAAGCATCCGTTAATTCAATTCACTCATAACGATTTAAAGACGCTGTTACCAGCAAATCACAAAAATTACAAAGAATATTCCTTGACAACATAACTAATTTCATCTTTTTTCGTCAATATTTCGTTTTTACGTTTAGCCTGTCGATGTCAAATTTGGGATTTTCTTGGCCGCCACTCCCCTGTTGGCCTGTACGCCTCTAGTATTCATTTTTTATTTTAGTTTACCCCGTCGTGTTTTTATTCCACCCGTCAAGACGGTATGCACTGTGTGGAAGTGTGATCGTTTTGTGTTTCTACTCTTTGAACATTAATATCTTTTTGTAAATGTACGTTCATTTTTTTCGCTGGGCGTATCTTATTGAGCACAACCATCTGACGAATTGCACAACCATTTCATAAACTAGCATACATGTAGATTTTATAGGGTCTTACGCACGAATATTTCTGCACACTGCTATTTGAAAGTAGGTCAAACCCAAGCGAATAGAGCGGGTAGCCCGTATTCTACCCTCGCCCAAAAACACACTCGTTGAAAGTAAAATGAGGTCTTGAACACCGACCAGCCTTTCCTTTACTTATTGTTTTTTGGCAACAATGGTTTCTCTTTTTGTTTCTCCCTGGTATCTTGGGGGTAGTAGGGAATGGGGAGGGAAAATTACCCCTCCCATTAGAGCATGGCCACACAATTTATCCCACCACCAGAGATTGGGCGGTCCTCTTAGTTCAGCAGTAAAAATTACATGAATTCATGATGATTGTCCTCCCGCTAAGAGTGAGTCCCCTCATTCCCCCACAGCATAATTTTCTGGGGCTTGCACTGTTTGAAAAATAATATATTGAATTAGGTAGTGCATGATAACATGATCTCTACAAATTTATGTTGTTTTTGAAAACATTTTATCCTAACAAGATGCTACACAACCTTGGTTACCTTTAAGTTTCTTGAACCTTTAAGTGAAACTGGCCCAGTGGTGGTATTTTATCCTTGTGTTCAACTGACACTATCTCAGGTTAGGGTGATCAAAATGGGATGAAATAAAAAGAGGATTTAGCTTAGGATCTGCTCTATAAATAAATCAAAAATTCACAGAAATGCACAATTTATATTTTTTTAAGTTTTTGTGTTTGATGTATAGTTTTGGGGGCGGGACAGTCTGTAGAAGAGTCGAAAAGTTTAAGTGACACCAATAAAATCATACAAAAACGATCTGTCACAATCATGTCGTTTGATATCTAAAAATCCCGTATTTGGCAACTCTGCACAAATTTTGCTAACGTTTACCATAAAATTAGTAAATGCTTGAAAAATGGCCATACTGCATTTACCATTAAGCAATGAAGCAGGAAGCGACCCTAATCACAATGTCTACCGCAACCCTTCATGTACATCAGATGTGAAAGTAAAAAAAAAGGTTAGATAATCAGTTATTGTTTAGAAATGGGGTGATTTTTCTTATTTATTTGAGAAAACAATTGACAAAACTTAATGAATCGTTCTTATTTGGGATTCCAAGACAGTTAACGTAACGCTATGGTACAAAAATAAATAGTTTAAAAAATACATGTTTAAACAACTGTGAGCAGGAACAAGTTTATTTCGAATGTTTATACATATTACCATGTCAAGTGAATGTTTTGGGGGGGGCATTTGGAAATTAAATATTTTGACAGATCTACTAGTTCACTATGCCATCAATTGAATGGTATCAATGACAGCCAATAGCGTTTTTTTTTAAACCAGGGGAGGAGCCCTAAGCGTTTAAAATTCAGAAAAAAAATAGGGTTTTTTATGCAATAAATTGCGTTAAATTCGGGTTTTTTTTTTTAACTTGTAATTTGTTAATCGTGTAATTTTTCACCCTCCCTGAGATTTTACCCTGCTGCTGTACCTCGTATACCGAAAAGGGTGGTTACTCCCTTCCTCTATACCAAATAATACATATAACTACGCGCGCTTGAAATTCTAAAATAAAGACTGAATACATAAGCGCTAGTGGATCCACGTAAACACCGTCCTCAGTGGTCTAGTGGTAAATCTCACGCAAGATAGATAGCGAGAGAAATGGTGTGTTGTGAAAGCAATATAGTCCGCGGGAGCACAGTCGGGGCATAGACGTAACGGAATAAAGCGTGAAAACTAATGTTGCGCGAAGAGTCAACTGAATTGAGTGCTCTATTTTTCCGTTGTAGCCGGATTATGAGTACGTCGGACTATATCAATTATACACCGGGTTCCGGATTGTCTATTTTTGTTCTTGATTTAATTCAATGCTCGCCTGTTCCACCTGGGATTTCGGGTTTGGAAACCGGTGTGAATTGTGAAAGCAACTATAGTCCGGCGGGGAGCCCATAGGTCTGGGCTCCAAGACGATAACGGAAATAAAGCGTGTAAAACAAGTTACGTGAAGAGTCACTGAATTGAGTGCCTATGTCCTACGAGGCTATGAGCCCAAAACCGAAACCCTGCACCCCGGGGATTTTTTGGAGACCACTATTTTTGGAACCTTATAAATATAGCTATCAAAAATGTTGTCTGCAAAAATCCCCATCCGGGGTTAAAGAGTGAGGGGCTTTTTTCAAATGGCGGCCAATCGCACTTAATGCCATTTTTTGAAATATATCTTAATTTTTGATCCAAAAATTCATGCACTTGTGACTACTTAGTCACACCAAACACACCAAAAATAGGTGAACTTTTTGGCATGCTTAACTGCCTCTAGAGGGCGTTCCATATTTCCAAAAAATGGCCACCCAAAACAATGATGAAGAAAACAACCGTTGTATACACCACTTAAGCTCTTTAAAGGCAAAAATGCCGGTGTCACCCTTACTTATTATACTTTGATCCATGCACCTGTGGACTAGTTTGAGGTAAAGTAAACACTAAAAACTGACGTAGTTAGCCTTTTCAAGGGTATATAGTAGAGGGCGCTTTATGTAAAAAGGTTCTATGGACTTACTATACCACTAGACACAACGACGGCCTCCTTAATCACTGATCAACTTGAAACCGCATAACCAGGGTTTCTTGAGTCTTGATGTGTTGACCGGGATGGATTACTAAGGAGACAAAACAGCTCTTACTACGCCTTGCTTGCGAGAGCTTCAGGCAAGGGAGGTACGCGTAGCGACGCAACAAAATGCATCCACATAAGTTGATGTTAAGAAATTACAAAAAAAGGTGCTTGGTTGTAGGTTATGTGGCTCAGGGATGGAATGCCCCCGGGCGGAGAGTGCTCAGGCCTCTCCTGTTCGGCATATGTGCCGGAGAACGGCACTGAGAGTGCAGGAGGGAGCCTGTTGTTTTGTCTGGAAAGACAATCGTGGAAAATATGTGCGCAAAGGATTGCAGATCAAAGGGAGGACTCAAAGGGCCATTTTACAAAAGAGGGCTGCCCATTATTGATGAGGAGAAACCAATCACCGCGCAGTCCATCCGGGGCACAGTTGTATGCTTTCCGTCTGCGTGGCCGTGCCATGGCGTCACATTTGAGGAAATGGTCTGGAGTGCTCTGGAGCACTGTGATAGCCTTGCGCTATACTTAGGAGTCGCATGGACTGCACTCTCTATATATAAGAACCCACTTCGGAAGCAGTGGCGTAGCTAAGGAGGGGAAAGGGGAGGGGCAAATTGCCCCGGACACCACCTAAGGGGGCGTGAAATGTTGTTGTGATTTTTGTTGTTATTGTGCAAGGCGTAGGAGTTGCATCGCTTCAAGATAGTGAGATAACTGAGATCTCTCCGGAAAGCACTCAAAAACATACTTAAAAAACTGAGAGGTCTGGGGCTCCGTAAACATTTACCAACCCGTCAGGGGTAGTAGAGTTCATCTGCTTCAAGATATGAGATAACTGCGAGATCTCTCCGAAAAGGCACTACAAACATTGCTATTTAACTCAAGCGCTTCCACGGGCTCAGAACCCTGACCCCGCCAGTATAGTTCATAGGCCTTCATGATTGTGAGAACCGAGAGCTCTCGGATTGCCTGGGAAACATGCTTAAAACCAAGAGCTCCTGGAGGCTCCGCCACCTGGACCTGCAACGTTCAGCATGTTCATAGATAGATATCCAAAGGCACTCTAACATGTTAAACTCAAGAGCTTCGAGGGTCTCTTTGCCCTGATCCCCCACAAGGGGCTTTTCCCCATTACCATACCTGTATGCTCACATGCCTGAGACGACGGCCGCTTGTTCCTGTTCTGCTCATGTGTGGAGGATGCTTGCCCTGTATGGGAGGGGTCAATCAAGAAGCTTGATCCGTCGTTGGATGCATCTGCCGGTTGTAGCCGGCGCGGTTGTCTTCGGCCAGCCTCCAGCGGAACAACTATACACTGCAGGGAAAGAGTAGCATGCATGAGCATAGCTGCCAAGTACCCTCTGGTTCTATGGAGAGAAACACTGTGTTTGGAAGATGGGCCGGCTGCTGAACCGCGATGGTCGGGGTAGTTTCTTTAAGCAAGTCCGGTCTTTGAATCCAGAATATGTAGAAGGAGTGTGGGGGAGGTTCGGATTGTGGAAAGAAAAAGAAAGTGCTGTAAAAAAAGTGGATCATCTATTGGTTGATTAGGCCCGCGGTAGAAGGGGTCGGCAGGGGATGTCGGGCGTTTCGTGTTGGGGGGTCTTAGTTTTTTGTTTGTCTCAGAGATTGGATCCAGGAATTGGGCCGATCAAAGGTTCCTTGCAGATAAGGTGGGTCTACCTGGAAGCAGATCAGGACAATCAGCATCTCTTGGTCTTGCCCAACCCCAATGTTGGTGAAAATCAATGCCACAGAGAAGGAATCCTTGCAGAATTCAGTGAAGGAAGCCGGACATGTACCCAACCTGGCTAGATCAAATTTGAGAACCACCCGTGTTTGGATACGATAAGGAAAGAAGTTCCAATTTAATAATCATTGGTATGGTTCAATTGACGATCTTTTAAGCGATTGCTATTCCTTGGTATACGAGCTTAAATGCAGCTCCTTTGATTCAGAAATGATCTTCTCTTTCTCCCTCCTTTATGCAGTAATGGTCCTAATGTCTTATTCTGTATCAGATTACTTCTTTCTCTACTATATGTCAGACAACTTTGTGCATCAATCTGTGATGCCATTGTATCTTTAGTGCAACCATCATTAACTTCCAACCATGATCATCTGGTGGAGGAAATTCTGGCTCTGCCACATCTCTGCCTGGTACCAAATCCGGGCTTGATAATTGGCATCTTAGATGGCATCAAACAAAAATCTCTCAACGAGGCTCTGGCACATCAGTCGCTCTTCAAGGCTTAGGAAGTCATCGATATAGTTGTCACGTTTTGACTTACCCCTCGTCAATGAGGTCATTTTTGTAAACAAAACCGTTCACGACAACCCCCCCCCCGTGATTTTTGTTACTGAACATCCGATTCCTGTAAATTTGGGACCACAGGGTTAAGCTTAGAGTTTGTTCTTTCCACTTGGTATCAAAGTAGTTAAGTGGCCAACATTCCCCATTATGAACGTCACTATGACGTATATGTTGAGGAAAGTATGAAATACATGTACTGAATTATTAGGGTGGAAAAATTGATATTTTGCAATTGTAGCGACTCAAAACATTGTATTTTATAGCCTTTAAAATGCGTTAATTGTATAAAACTAGTCATTTTCCATCAAGTAGTAGAGCCAAAAACAGCATATTGTTATGTGTGAAAATTGGGATATTCCTAAATTTTTGGCGAAAAAATTGATTTTCCCCTATGTGAGGTATATGGAAATTGACCAATTTTGCTAACATGCAAAATTTTAGGACGTCATGTGACAGAATGCTAGGCATGTTGGTACGCATTTTGGGTCATCAATGGAAAGAGGAGGACCCATTAGCTATCCATTGGTACTAAAATTAAGTGTCCGTGATGTTTCTGTGTTGTCAGGCCTGGTGGTGATTCTCTCCCAAAGGGGTGGGGGGGGTGGGTGGTTGCATTTTGGCAGCCATTTGAAAAAGCGGCCCTCCCGTTTAACACAGGGACAGGGATTTTTGCAAGAAAAACAAGGATGAGGAAAGGGGAGCGAGGGACGGATTAATAGTAAAAAATAAAGGGTGTGGATAAAACAAAAGGCCCAGGGGGGCGCGCTAGGGTGTGCGGGTCATGGGAAAAGCCCGTAGGAGTTTAGGATATACAGTGTTAGCCGGACTGTGAGTTAAAGAAGGACTATGATTAACATCTACTACACACGGATTGAAGGGAGAAAAGAAAAATGAGAATGTCCCCCCATGATGAGGAGTGGGTCCTAGCTACCATTAGTACAACATGTACGGAATAAACCGTAATCTTGTGGACGAGGCCATTGGGTACAAACGCTGTTGAAACAAATGATTGTATACAGCACTCAACGGAGAGCACAACGACAGAGGGCGGGTAGGACACTCAGTAACACGAACACTGTATTAGGAACCGGTTCTTTTTGTTCTAAACACACATGAGATTATGGTTAATCGTCCATATACTGCTGGTCAACTTAGTTTTTTGAAGCGTTTCCCCTACATTTAGTCATTTGTTTGCATGAAGTGGAAAAGTAGTATTCTTTCTCAAATTGGAAGAGGGGAGATGACGTAGATGAAGGGTGGACGAAGAGAAGGAAAACGGGAAAACAAACATTAGACGCTACCAAAGGCGAAGAGAGTGGTGGGTAAGATCTGAAAATAACAACGTGTCAATAGGAATACAATGACTACGAACAGGACGAACGAGGTAAGGTAGACGGGCTGAAGGGTGAAGCGCCGTAAATTTTGAGATCCAGGTGATGTTACCGCCTTGAAATCCCAGAGTAGCTGTAGCATATGAAGTCTGAAAATGGATTAAAATTGGCAATTATAGTCAATCCAAGCGACCGTGAAAATTCCAAAACTTTTTGGGACGCAGACCAATGTTCGGGGACATAAGGGACCCCCCGCCTTCTCTGGTGGTGGTGGTTATGTTGTTGCTCCAAAGAATTAAGAAAATATACAAGAGGAGAACGACACAATGGACAACCGCATACCCCCCGCAGCCGCGAGCAAGAAGTGGCTGTTGCCTGCTAAAACTAACACGGGCATCCGTCTGCTCCTTCAGTCCCCGGTAAGGGGATTTAGCCGGCTGGACTTGTTTTTCAGTTTGTAGACTTTGGACTCATCTTTTTCACATGCATGCGGGGACAATTGCGAATATTAATTATAAAGAACACTTATACCGAGTTGAATCTTAAAAAGGAATTTATTATGGGAATAACAGCCAATTTTTGGAAAAAAAAAAAATAAAGATGATGACGTACGGCCATGGATTGGTTTATTATTTTGTGCTTCGGGGGGACCCATTCAGGTAAAAAAATGACCGTACGTATCCCTTACATTGGAAAAAGCAACCATTCGTCATCGTACGTCGGTTTTGAATCAGTAGGGAAAAGGTAAATTTTGTACTGTTTAGACATATACACGGTTTGTCTTTTGGAAAAAAAATACATAGCACTTGGGCAGAGAGGGTACATGTACAGACCTTGATTTAAATCATTAGGGACTATTAGATATATATCGGTTCGCCCCCGAAGAGCAAAACCTGATTTCTGATACCTGACACGTGACCTGGGTACCTTGACACGTGACACCTAAAATTCTCTCTGTAACGTTTATAACTACAATACGGCAAAGCAGCAAGCATTCTGTCTGTTGTCACAGGCGTAAATCGATAAAAGATTGTTGAGATATTAACAAAGTGGTTCTGCTTAACAGGGGAGGGTTAGGACACGATATTTGGCTCGATTGGGGCCATTGGGGATTTCCAAAAGGGATTTGTGAACACTGATACAGCATTTACTATGGGCAGTCTCAGTCCCCGTGACATTAAAAATCATCTCTTAAACCTTTGTTCAAAAGACTTAGTAATATCATGTAAATTAAGAAAAAGAAAAAAAATATGGAAGTGCACATCAATCATGGATTATGTTAAATTACTTGTGCACAAACTTCAAAAACTCCAGGGAAACTTCCCCCTGCAACAGTAATCTCTATGCAAACATGAAATACCCTGAACATACGCGCCATGGCTACCGAGCCTATGAGCTCTGTAGCCATGCCGCAACCGGATTGACACCTTAGCAATATCAAAAACAGGCCTATTATAATATTATTACACCACCAAACCATTGCCCCACTCCTGAATAATGTTTTACGTTTACACTCTGTGCTTATCATACATGCAGTCACAAAACCTTGTGCGGAAGGTATTTACCTAATTCTAGTCTGTGTCACAGGACTGCGAAAGCGATTATCTAATTAGTACTACGTGGAGAGACCAACGTTATTCAATTTCGCCCGATAGAGCATGCTGTTTGTTGTCGTAAATGGGAGGTATCTAAATATCTCCGAAAAAACGAAGGGGTTCAGGATAGTTTGCATCAGAGTCCAGGAAATTTGTTCTCTTACGAGAGTAGTTCCCTTCAATGGGTATGAACCTTATACAACCTTTTGAAAATGGTAACATGTAGCTATCGGTTTATTTTTTACACACATTCTCTATGGGCTCTGACGAGCACCAAACATTTTCCCACGGTGCTACGTCACAAGGCTGACTAATTTAATATGCAGGATCATACTTTCCGCACTGCCGTACGCATACGCTATACAGTTATTGAGATATTTGCAAGTTGTGTCTTTGTATTGTGATATATTTTTTTATTAAAAAAAAAGTAATCAACATTAAATGAAGTTTACAATTCTAAATGGAAATTAATAATTTCGAAACACATTTTCCAAGTTGTTTATAGATATAATATACGTATAAGCCTGCAATATTTTGTGACACTTGCCAGTGAATAACTAGTGCAAGAAAATTAAATAAAATAATGGCTTGACCTCAAAATAATTGCAACAGATATAATTTTGGTGTTGTTATACTTAGAAATGATGAGAGAATAATATAGAAGTATGAATAGCGGGGAACATGAATTTGCAGGAGGCAAAGTTTGTACGGGGGAAAATGTAAAGTGTACTGAAATTTATACCAACATTTTGGTCATGCCTTAAGGATTAAATAAAGGTATAGTTTGTCCTATCTGTGGGTTATAGTTTAATAGTTATAGAGCAATAAAGGTTCAAGGGCATCCTGGGTTAAAATTTTCAGAACGATCTAATTCTTTTCAAAATGGTTCCAAAATCTTCATATAGTCACAAAGGACCAGGGAATTCGATCGTAGTCATTCAGTGCTATAGCTTAGCCGAGTACTTGGTGTGAAGTGTTACTGGATGCAAATGCATCATGTACTAACAAGTATAGAGAGACATTCACATTTTTGACATTGTACAGAATAAAAATTAACAAGCAATTAATCTGGGATTAGATGTCTCAATCCGATGTTTAACCCAGTTCATCCTACTCAAAAGTGGTCCTCCCCCTTTCGGATTAGCGGCCATCTTGCCGGGAATGGCAAAGTCCATTCCAAATTTCTGGAGACTTTCTAAATCTAAAGAACGACATGCATGTTGGATATGTATACATAAAAGTATGGGTCACACTTTGAATAGCACAAGTACTTTGAGGTCGGGTATTAAATTGATCTGAATGACGAATACTACGGGAACTAACACCTTTTGTTATAGGTTATGCATGAGTGAGGTGAAAGACCTCTATTTCAACCTTCTACCTCCCTAAAAGGGAAGATAGACTCACGATCACTTGGATTTACTATACCATACAGTCACGTAAACTATGAAACACCAATAATACTGGGGATCTTGATTGTTATTTCGAATCCACCCATACAAACAATTTTCTATAGGACGAAGAACTAACCATTCAAACAAAGATTTCACCTTTGTGGACAAAATAAGCATTAGGTGCGTTATCCATCATGGTTTTTGCTTTCTGATTGCATACGTTAAAAACGGGTCGAAATGGACCAAAATGGCAAAAGTTTATGATCTCTGCAAATAAATAAACCAGGTCACGGGTCAATTTCCATTTCCGGCATGATATTTCTTCATGAAAAATCAACAAACACCGATATTAATAAAATACCAGTTGTAGAGTGCATATGTAGAACGACTTCTTGAAAGGCAGTTGTACATAGAAACACGGCATCCATTTCCGCCGTACCTTTGATGGAATCTGGTTTGATGACAGCATCTGGAGAGCGACTTGCGTTAACGTTCACTTGCATCAGCATATTGGGAAAAAGCTTACTCACCTTTGGGAGGAAAGTTAACATTTTAAAGGTGTGTTATTCATTGTTTCTAGAATTAATTTAATGCCGTTAGCGTATATAACAATGAATGAAAACGTACGTTTTATGCCATATCTTCCTAATTATATAACACGCCAAAAGGTAACTCACCACACCTGAAATTTGTCTTTTAAGTTCAAACGATAACATCGGCTTATACATTGTGGGATATAATTGGAAGCAGTGTTTATTTACGCATATTTTGACTCCTCAGAGTATTGTTGAAGTTATGCCCACTTGACCAAACCCACCCAGGATTTAAAAGTTACAGTAAACCCTATAGAGGAGAGTTAGTCATGCAGAGAAGAAGCGGATTGCACTGACTTCCAATGGAAACAGTATGATTGTCAATAGGATTTTGCCTTTGATAAATTGGCCATCTTGAAAAATTGCGGTGTATAAAACTTCCATATGTCAGTTTTGCGAATAGATTTATTGAACTGCTTGACCCAGAAACTTGTCAGTTTGACACCACAATTATCTTCCTAGGCTATGATGTAAGTTTTTGTCAATGAGATGTCAGCCATCATGGAAAATGGTGGCGTATGCAAATTTTATAGTTTTGGGAACATTTTTATTGAACCCATTGACCAAGAAAACATATTTTAAACACCAAAATCAAATCTTCAGGTGTTTTTGCCTTTGAGATGGCAGCCATTTTGGAAAATGGCGTCCTATGTAAATTGCTACAACTTTTAACTTTGTCATCACCTGTTTTCATGAACTCCAAAGCCCTAAGGTCAATTTTAGCTATGGTGACAAATGTCATTTTTTTCGGCCCCGGTACCCCTGTCCTTAACCGGGCAAGGTGTGGCACTCTCTCATGCATGAGGTATGGGCCATTCAACGCCCCAAAGTAGGATTTGCGGAAGCCGGCAGATAGCCGAGAATTTTTCAGCAGCTACGGGCAATTACCTGCCGACTCAAGTGGAGACGACTACAGCACAAGCGTCCGATAACGTACACTTGGCAGGGCCACGGCAGCGTGATCATTAGCGAGATTCGGCCCGCTGCCGTACGTGGCCCGCCCACGTAGGTTCCGTTGCCGTAGCCCGGCCACGTTCAGTAGTTGCTGTAATCTGTTTTGGGGGACTGTAATCGGATTTTGGTGACTGTTTCTGGATCTGGATCAATTTAACCTCCAGTAAAGCGGATTCCCGCATCACACTAGAGGACTCTGGTACCTAGAGCGATGAGTGCAGGTAACAGACCCGGGATGATCCCCTACTCTTTTCGACGAGGTCTGCAACTTTTTACGTGCTCAGGATTGACTCCACTGACACACGGGACCAACAGCTTTACATGACTCTCCGAACCATGAAGCGCCGGACACCTTGCCATACACATGCTTTTTTAGCATGGGGTGGTAGCGAGGAGAAATTCCATAATCACACTATTGCGCGATTGTGCAATTTCAGACCTATTATGAACTATTTGAGTATGACCAAGAAACCCGACTCTCGCGGGGCTCGAGCCAGGGCCGCTCGGTCGATCTTACACCCTGCCGACGGTTCAGCGCCTTAGACCGCTTGGCCACCTCGCCCTCAGTTTTGAGGAAGATTCGGCCCGCTGCCGTGGCCTGGCTACTTGAGTACCGCTGCCGTACCCCAGCCACGTACGGTAATTTCCAATTCAGTGGGCAGGCGGTTAGAATAGTGAAGACTCTATTAAATATAACTCTCTCACACAACATTACTGCTATACCTTGAAACCAAAACAAAATCACATCGAAAACCTCTGTTGTTTGTTAAAAGCATTTTTCCGCACAATTAAATAATGATAACTTTGGATTTGAACAAATCACTGCCTAAATCTCTTATTGTTTGATAACATATATCTTCGAACAATAATGTGCCTACCTTGGAATTTAAACAGATCCTAGCGTAAATCTATATTGTGTAGAACTTGTTTTGTAAAATGCCTTCAGCTTTGTGATTGACTTACCATAGGAATCGTTTTTTTGGACAATAGGTGATGAAGTATTCAGGCTGATCTTACTGTCTCGTGGTAGCTGTTTAGGATTTTAAAATACGATTTTTGATTGAATGTGGTACAATTTAACAGCCAACTTCAAAGTAAACTGCTTTTATCTAAGGGATGAAGTTAACGAGTGCCTATTTCCCTATCAGAACAACCTCCTTCCATTTTACAGGTACGGATATGCCTTTTTCGTTCAAAACATATCTATTTAATGATAAAGGAAATTAATGAACGAAATACAAAATATCAACTTTAGTGGTAACAACTAAATTAAGAAGTATACGGAGGCTATACGACGGTACGATGGTAGGCCTATAAGGAGGCTATACGATGGGAGTACATAATAATTATAAATATTTCACCGCGCTCGCATTGGCGTAGTGCGCATGTCAAACCACTCCGTGGCCAATGGCGGCGGAAATATCAAAATTGGGAGGTGACGGGCACCTATATTTTACTCGTGTCCCGTAGTGTTCTTCACAAATTTAAGGTGGTACAGGGGGCGTCGTCAAATATAGTAATAACTTACCTTATCCTGCGTGAGATTGTACTGAAATAATCCTGCTTTGAAGTACACCTAGCCAGCGCTCTGCAGCAGAAACTGTGTTACCCACAACTCTAGCATATTACTGGTATCAGGATCCTGAGGTATTGGCGGGACTGGAAAAGGCGCCTCATCCTTTTTTCCTATAGGGAAGATTAAAGAGATTTTCAATATTATTTTGTAATGCACTTGGTTTTGATAAAACGTTAGACTACGAGCACAGGAAAATATGTTGTGACTTACAAAATCGTTACTACCCGACCTGCAAGTATTAATTATTTCACGCAATCTAGTATCGATAGGTATCTGGCTTATATTTGATTTTTAGCCTGATAGCGATTTCTTGTGGCTGATATGATTGGTTCGATTCTCGGGAGGAACATTTTTTGTTCCCGCCAAAAGACAATGAAAAAGGAGCGATTAAAGGTCGGCCGTCTTTATATATTTTTGTGTATATGGGGAGGGCATGTGTAAAAATGTTAAGTTGAAATGTTAACAGCACTGTTATTGAAAAAGTCAAACCAATCTCACTGTGAAAGTAGGTCATAGTTTGTTCAACTGCGGCTTTCTAAATTTACATATTCATAATTATGGTGAGCAAATTTGTATATTTAGGCCCAATCAGGTTAAGCGCTGTAATTGGTATAGTCCAATTCAAACCAATCTCACTGGCATGGTAGGTAATTGTCTATCTTACGATTGCAGAGTGTTAACATCCAATTCACATATTCATGATTATGATAATGCACTAATTTGCAAATTTAGGTCTAAACATATCATATTTGTGTACTCAATATTATGAAAATGAACTTTATTTAGGTTCGACCACTGCAACTAATCAACATGTTTCGTCGTCTTCTACCATAACTACTTCCCGCCAGGGGGAGCAGGTAGCGCAGCGGTTCTTTCCTCGCTTTACACCACTGAGGTTCCAAGTTCGATCCCCGTGTCGAGCCAGAGGCTTTTACGTGTAATTGGGTTTGCAGTCCAAGCTCGTTCTCGCGGGCTTTCTTCCTTGTCAAGTGTATAGTTGAACGTGTTTCCGCCGTAAATATAACCCTGGTTGTCGGTACGGCGTTAAAATCCAAACTCACTCACTACTTCTCGCCAAATAAATACTTTCTTAAACTGCATACCTTATTAGGCGTGTTGATGGATCCTTGGAAGGTTGGTGGAGATATCAGCGAATACTCTATCTCGGCTATGTCGTCCATCTTTGCGACCACTATAAAATAAAGAACATTTGATAATTAGGACACTGACGTAAAGCAATGTATATCCACTACGCAAGATATACTTGTAGAATATAAGGAATTAGTGTAATTATTGAATGCTTCGGTGCTCAGTCAGTTTCGTCGTTTGCCCAGTCGAAGTTTTGGTGGTTGTATAGGGAAAAGTTTTGGATCGAAACGTTAAAGCCACAATCAGTATTTTCTCCCAATTCAAAATGCCCATTTTGTCTACAATTTGCCAGTGTTAGATCATATCAATACCTTATATTACTGTTCTTTGTGAAAAACAGACACTAAAGCATTTTAATTCGGTCTTGAGGATGCTATTCACGACTGTTTTGTTTATTAATAAATATTGCATAAAAATCACAATTTCTTGACAAATACGGCGTGTTAAGCTTAACCACTTAGAGGGGTCTTTACTACAACTATTCCGATACAACAGTGCAAAAAATGGACTTTGATGAAAAAGAGGGGCGCGATTTGTTTACATTTTGAAGAAATCGCTGATAGTGGCTTAAAACTTACAGTCCAGATGGTCTTAATATTCCACCATACAATTAATAAAATTCATTTTGTACGCTGCAGCTACGTGATGACCGCGTATATTGTTGCATTTCATGTGACAGTACGTCCACTATGTTGCTGTTACGTTATGACACTATATAATACTGTTTTGCATTCCCGGTTTGCATTTAAATTTTAAAAAAGTAAAAAGTAATTAAGTAAATTGTCGTGCCGAGCAAGCTCGTGCGCGGAGTGCCCATCTCTTTTTCCTTAGCGTTTGCGCCAGACTCCTCCGTATTATTTTTGCTGTGGGGGGTTCGCCACTCCTCCCGCACAGCGAGTCTGTTACTTTTCCAGCATTGAATAATGCTGGTACCCATTTATACACCTGGGTGGAGAGGAGTAATTGAGGTAAAGCGTCTTACTCAAGGGCACAACACGTTGGCCGCAGTGGGACTCGAACCCACGACCTATGGAGTGCGGGCGAATGCTCAATCCACTGGACCACACGTGCCCACAGAGATGCACAATTAAATATCAAAAGCCGATTTTAAAATGACTATTGCGTCCCATATTTCTACAATAATGATTCAGGGCGGTTTCTTTTACTTGCAAGTTGCAACACATAAAACCAGATTTCAAAATAATAACTTTACGAAGCTACCTTTTAAAGTTGCTACCTCCTTGGCCAGATTTCCATTCACCTCTTCATGAATCAGTTTACATGCCTACAAGTGTAAAGCCATAAGTGAGTAATAAAATAATTGTTAAAAGTCATTGTCAAAATGTAGTTTCCTTATCACACGAATTGCCTTTTCTGCTGTAAAAAGCAAGTTCAAAGTATCTGCATATACAATAGTAAATATAATGTATTATTTTGTTTATTATATATATATATATATATATATATATATATATATATATATATATATCTATATATATATATATATCTATATATATATATATATATATATATAAATTGATTGAACTGCTGGAACGGTAGTTTGTTACTCGGAGTTTCACGCTTGTGCGATCATCAAACAACTGGCTGCTATTCGGTGGATGCGGAGAATATATAGCGGTGTTGCGGACGTCGTAGAGAGAAGTCGGTGGTCGTAGAGGGCGGCATGAGATGGAAGATGACAAATTGCGGACGGCGGAGAGGTATGGTAGTCGTATTATCCTAGGTGATGCTGGAGTGGTTTGCTAAGTAGAATTTGTTCTCGTGGCGGCATTTGGATATCAGTTCGGGTCGCTTGTTGAGTAGTCTGCGTTTGTCGGCATTGATGATAGCCAGCTTCTCGGTGAGGCAGAGGTCGCATTTCTTGGTTCCGCTGGAGTACGGTCGGGCGCTGGATGCGATTGACCATGTGATGTCGTAGGGTTGGTTGTTCTTCTTGAGCTGCCACACGTATTTGGAGAGTTGTGCTGTTCTGGTGCTTTTCATTTCTGAAGGATGTCTTGTGGTTGTTGAATCTAGTCTTGAAAGGTGGTTCCGTCAGTCCGATGTAAAGTTTGGTTAAGTCCCTGTTCGCTACTTTGACTTCGGCGCTGTAGATGATGTTAGGTTTCAAACAGTTTCCTTGCAGTGGGCACAGGTCCTTGTTGCGGCAGTTGCATCCATGTTGTGTAGGTTGATTATCCTTTGCGGCGATCTTCTTGTTGTGGGTTTTGATGATGCTGGCGACGTTGGGCATGCAGCTGTAGCTGATCTTGACGGTGTTCCGGTTGAATATCTTGTTGAGTTTGGATCCGGCTGGGAAATGTTTGTCG
>JAMKCH010031452.1:0-47198 GCA_023653785.1 Ophioderma brevispina | reverse complement strand
TCAGGGTCATAACTCCCAAAAGTAAGATTTTTTTTATTGTCCATCTTTTAGTCATCAGAGTCGCAAAGTATAATTTCATCCAATCAATTATGAGCATATTCGAAAATAAATATTCGAGGTACAGCCCTTGAAAATGGTAATTATACTTTAAGGACACATTTTGACCCCCTGAAACCAATGTTGACGACATTGGACAAACCTAACTACTTCAGATATGTTGAAGATTATCATTAAACAACTTTCATTGAAAGAACTACGGGGTGTTTTCATTTTTTCACAACAAAAATACCCACTCAAAGTTTTGCACACAGGTAATAGGTGACCATAGGTCATGTACATGTCAATGCTCATCACCCATTACATTCTATGGGGACTTAACAAAGTGTCTTGAGTCTGACAACATGAAGACATCGAGACACCAAGCTGGGTCTTGCAAGAATAGTTCTTTAATGAATGTATCTCCCTATCTGAGTAGAGGGGTGATGTCGAAGGTCACATTGATATTTAAGGGGGTCAAATACATTCAACATGCAAATTCGTATTTTCAATGGGTTGTACAAACCTCAACTTATTACTTGCCTAATGTACTTAATTATCGTACCTGGTAGAACGCCCGCTGTTGCTCAGAGTTAACAAAAAAATGGACATAAAAATTTGTTACTTATGGAGTTCTGACCCCCCCACACTTTGGTCCCAGATGAGAATATGCATTTTAAAAGATCCAAACAACTTTAAAAGTAAAGAAGCTATCATTGTTTTTGATGATCCCAGATTTGAATTCTACAAACAAACCACAAATATAGCCCAGATATGATTTTAGAAGTTGTGGAGGTTCCATTAACAAGTTTATGGCCATCAAATTGTCTGTCGCATCATACAGCAGTTTTGGTGGAGCACCCCCCTAAAATTTTGAACGCTCCTGCGAGAAAATTAAAAATGGTACGCAGCTCAAAATTTAAGGAGTTTCATTCGCATCATATCTGTCACCACAACCAAAAACGAAAAAAATCCTGACATGCTGCGGTGCCGCACATCTCGAGTGTTGACATGGAATAGCCCGTGATATGCAATGCATGTTCAAACATAGTTTACCCTCAACTCTCCTTACCTTCAGCACCTTTCTGGACCCCACACATAGTGCAATCAAATTAAACCCTTGCTCCTCAGTCATAAGACCCAAACATTGTCCATTAGCAATTTATTTTTGTGGTTTCATAATTAAATATTGCTCGTTTTTAAGTGTTCTGAACTTCTCTAAACGGACATCTAAACATGTCACTGTGATTGTGAAATTAGTTTTGACCAGGTTTTGACCGGTTCGCACCACTTTTGACCGGTTTTTTCCTGGTTTTAACCACTTTCCGGTCAAAACCGGTTTTGACCAGGCAAAAAGCCAACCCTGCTTACCAGTATGAATACGTATGTGGTTGCGTAGTTCATACTCATACACGTAGACCCGCTGGCAGTGCTGACACTGGTAGTTACCTTTCCCCGTGTGGCGCTTTGCGTGGATGCGCAAATTGGTCGTCTTGGAGAATCCCTTGTTGCAGTACTGGCACTTGTATGGCTTCTCACCTGTCAAGGAAAACGGTATAAAATAAATTGGTGTTGGACAGGATTTTTTTTTTTTTTTTTTTTTTTTTTTTTTTTTTTTTTTTTTTTTTTTTTTTTTCTATTCCTTTCCTAAGATCAATTTTTAATATTTTCCCGTGAACACAATCAAAAATTCCCTCCAAGATTGCAAAATTTGCCTTCAATTCTTATTATTTCTTTATGGTTACGTAGCCGTATACGGCTATATAGCGGCAGAATTATGTAGCCGTATACGGTCAAATAGCCTGTCCTGTGTGAATCCGTTATATAGCCGTACATGCTAAACAGCCACTGATGGATCAGGTGCAATCAGTTAGCGCTAGAAGCTCTATTGCCAAATGATAGCAGAGACGGAATAATATCGGGGTCATTCCCGGGGTGGGATGAAGGGTGTAGGGCCTACTCAAATTTGGTTTCAACAGGGTGTAGGCTAGTTTTGTAAACACTCGGATAAACCGATTTTTATGTTTATTTGTGCAAGATGGGGTTGTCAGTACTTGGTTACGGAGTTAAGTAGTAGAAGTAGGGGCCTCATTGAAATACAGAGGACCCTAACCCTAACCCTAAACCCTCATGCCAAGGGATCCATGTTCAGTTTTCATTTCAGTTAAAAATGCGAAGCGTATACGGCTATTCATAGGATGATCCGATGATGTGTACGGCTATTTAGCGCAAAAATTATATAGCCATATAATTTATGGCTACGTAACCACTTCATTATTTAAAAGACAAAATTTTCTCCAAACAGAGGTTGCACGATCCTGCGTTTTGTCAGGGGTGTGATTGAGTTTTGCGGAAAAATCCTGAATCTGGTAAAAAAATCCTGAAAAACAGCGTAAAATCGGCCCAAAATGCTTAAAATCGAGCTGAAATAAAATAAAGTTGCGGAAAATTTTGAAAATAAAAAATCCTGAAATCAGGAAAAATCTTGAAGAATCACACCCCTGGTTTTGTGGTTCTGGAACACCAATAACTCATTGAACCCCTGAACTTTAACTTTCTATGTATTAAATAATCAGTGGGCCCCTTACTGGACACCCAGTTTCAGAGATTTGGGGGTCCTAGTGCTACCCCTGCCTCCAAATAGCTAAATTTTCCAGTAATGTGGTTCCCAAGTTCCCCAATGTTCCAGGCATGACTATATTTAAACTCATCATGCTATGCTTAATTTAAAAGTTTAAGGCAAATCCCTCACTGGAGTATGTTAAGTGTATGAATTACAATTGAAAGAAATATGCAAATGCACTCATTAAAATTCATTACTTTGAAGATATTGTAATGTGATATAAAACAAAGCATCAAAACCCATCACACTATCACAGCACAAATAGTAGTGGATTAATCACATGTTAAGGAAATATGCAAATGAGCTCATTAATATGCACATAAACATAACAGAGCGCAAACTCAGAGCAGCAGAACCAATCTTTCTTTGTTTTACAGTGAATCTGCACTCTGCATTACCCCCCTGAGCAATACTTATCAGCATCTAAGCACTATTTTGATTGGTTACTTGGACAGTAGCATCAGATAATGAGCAAATGAGAGATAATATTAAAAGATGGTATGGTTTACACAGCGATATAGAACCATTCTTTTGATTGGTTAGTCAAATAGCCACTTAATGTTGTGTCCTGTAATGAGCCAATCAGACAGATTGTATCATAGGTGAGCAGTAGTACCTACATGTAGCTGGGCTGGCTACAATGCACGTACATGTTGTCAGAGAGCATGTCCCAAGTTGTGATTGAATACACCTACTAAAAAGCTACTTGCAGTATGTTTACAATAGGAAGGCATTATGAGCACCGTCTCTGTATGTTTTAAGTCTTTGTTTAAATTGATCCAAGGTCAAGTTCGATCTACAATGAACAGCTATTTTGTTACAAATATCCCCTCACCTGCTGTGAGTCCTTCATGCACCTTGCATGCTTCCTGAGTGAATTTTTGCCGCCAGAGTGTGGCAGGCGAATGGCTTCTCTCCCGTGTGTAGTCTCTGATGCTGTCTCAGATTGCTGCTATCTGATATTCCTTACCACATACAGACAAGGTACACTGAAAAAATAGGGACCAGAGACTAGTTGGTGTGGATACCTTTCCACTGTTAGAATGTTAGGTCCATATTGTCACATATTTCTGCCGGACAAATTTTTAAGACCAAAATTGATCAAACTCAAATTTTATCGTACTCACCTGTGATCCCATTACAGACGTGGGTACGATTCTTTTCTTCTATGGGTTGGGCCATGAAATGAAAAATTGGTTTTTACTAATACTTATTTATGGAAAAAAATATTGTTTTTAATTAATTAAAATTATAATTTGTTTAACTATGAATAATCAGGGATGTAAAAAAGTGGCTGAATAGGTTGGACCTGAAAATGCAAAGCGTAGCGAGCGAAGCGCGTGAAGCTAATCGCCTCCCACGGCTCGGGCGGGCGTCCAGGGGCCAGCGCCCTGGCAGGGGTCCAGGGCGTGGAGCGCCCCGGAAGCTCTGGGTTTAAAGCACTTGGAATACCATGGAGGGTCAATTTCGGGTCAAATCAATGACACTACATGCATCTGATCATTACAAATCGACAGTCCATACTGTTGAATGACCTATAAGGAGACATTGAGTAAAGCACAAAATGAATTAACTTTATAAAAGAAATGTAAAGTCAAACCTCACTTATAATGTTTGTGGCTTTCTGAGTTAACGTGTTCAAAAGAGCTTTCCTGCCCGACTGGGAACGTAAGAAATTACTAAATAGCAAATGATGCATATTGCTTTCACGGGCCGTGTTTATTTTCCTCATGTAGTCCGATAGGAAAATCCCACTACCTGGCTTTTACTTCAACTCCATCCCCACGTCAACTGTCGAATGGTAGCACTCTATCGTCAGCATAATCAGCATCCTTTCTACGATATCCATTGTAAGCTTAAAAATTTACGCAAGTTTCTAGCTAAACAGATTGTTCAAAATAATCCAACAAAAAACGATCAGCTGATCAGAAATTGCCTCGAGTAAAATGGAGTCTGTACGCGATGACATTGGCCATACCAAGTTAATCGCACTTCGATGAAACGTTGGGACAGGACCACGGGCAACTACGAACCAGGTTTGGAATTGGTGCAAACAATGCCATGCACGGTTATCGCGGGTCTATCGGGTTCATACTGCTCAGACTCACCGCAGTCCTTTCACTTTATGGACTTCTGTCGCAGTCGTTTGGTTTTGATTATCTTTTTTGCGGCGGTTCTTGTTTTCCGGTGGAAAAATCGGCAAGGACCGGATTTTTATAGAAAAATAAATAAAGCCGGAATTCCGGCAATAGCCGGAACTCTTAATCCCTGATTAATTATTGAATGACTTATAGTCGCAGCCATATCCTGGAACTTGTTGCCAAGTATGCTTGCATGTCCGCCAAAATGGCGCACCGTCTGATTGCAAGAAGCGCGTGGTGTACGCAGTGAGAGACACCACGCGTGTGCCATGTCACCAACAATTATGTCCTCTAGTATAGACCTCTGGGTATACCGGAATCAGCCTTCGGCTTCACAAGGCATGGGGCTTCGCGATGGTTATGACCTGTATCAAGAGCTCCCCCCTTCCCCCGATATAACTTCCCGAAGACAAAAGAAAACCCGAGGACTATTGTTTACATCCCCGGCGAAGCAAAATTTTCCAAAATACACACGAAACACCGCAAATTCACACGTGCGCGTCACACACCACAAGTCACAGCCAATACCAAAGCCATCAAAATGGCTATGGCGTAAAAAATGAAACACTAAGAAGTTATATTGTAAAACTGAATCTAAATTATCACCATCAAGCAAAAAAATGAGGTAAAATGCCATGTGGTTCATTGCTTTAGCTTAAACAAAGACAAAAACTCTGAAATTTCAGAATTTAATCACCTTGCCACTGCTGTTCTTCTTAGGTTTTCTAACACGACCACCAACACGATTGATGACTTGAAGAAACATCGGTTGACCTGGCTGTTGAGCCAGTTGGCCCATTTGATCTGGCTGAAGGGGTTGACCTGGCTGTAGTGGCTGCCCGGGCTGTAGTGGCTGCCCGGGTTGAAGTGGCTGCCCGGGTTGAAGTGGCTGCCCGGGCTGGAGCGGTTGCCCAGGCTGGAGCGCCTGCCCAGGCTGGAGCGGCTGCCCCGGATGAAGTGGCTGCCCGGCCTGAAGTGTTTGCCCCTGGCTGAAGTTGTTGCCCTTGTTGAAGCTGCTGCCCCGGCTGAAGTTGTTGCCCCGGCTGAAGTGGTTGGACTGGTTGTGTTTGCCCCTGGCTGACTGGTTGTGGTTGACCCTGCGTTTGTAGTTGGGTCTGTGGGTCACTCGGTGGGGGAGGCAGTGGATCATGGCTGTCAGCCTCTGTGTCTGTGTAAGCAATCAATGAGATATCTCAATCACAAAACTATACATATAACTTACTAAACAACAAATTGGTGGACCAGTATGGGGAAATGAATGATCTTTTTTCACCCAAAGATCCCACTGTTTAAATTATCATCATCAAGAGCACTTTACAGTAACTTTACACTAATTGTAGATATTAAGGCTTTTAACACTGAGCTGAAGATTGATCGAATTTGGGACGGATCACTTATCTAAGACTAGATGTGCATCTCAGCAACACCTTACTTGTAATGTAACTGCTTTCCAATGGACAGATTTGACAAGTTTTCTTTTTTAAAGGAGGCTTATCGGCCACCCCGCTTCCGTTCGTGCCCAGAACTTGTTGAAATTCTCATGGAAATGTTGGTATTTTGGTGAAGAAATTAACATGTGTGCCAATTTTTAAATTTTTTTTTCCAAAAGTCATTTAGAGGTATGTCACATAATACGTTTTCAAATCCCATAGACTTTATCAGGGCTATTTGTCAGTAATAGAAAAATGCCAAAAATGGGGCAATTTTGTGAAAACACATATTTCATTTCAATTATTTCTCAAGTAATTGATGAGTTATAATAAGATTGTATTTGTTTTAAGTGGGTAAAGAAATAACAAAAATCCATACAATTTTTTTATTTAGCTGGTGTGTTGTCCAAAAACCAAAGAACAGGTTTGGTCCCCCCGCAACAACACCTTTTTGTTGAAGTATATTCTAGAAATACTGAAGTATCCGAGTCACTTTGCATATTTTTCCCTAGAAGACACGACAAACTCCCCTTGGTGATAATAAGGTGTCATATGGAAAAGGAAATCAAATTAGAAAATTCGTCAACGTTAATTTTTGCAGTTGAGCGTTTCTTTTTCGATTTGAATAATTGTGTTTTTAATTTTCCCTAAAAATGTTTTTCTAAAGATTAAACAAATTTGATAAAAAAAGCCAACATTAGATTTTAGAGTATTTTGTATTATACATACATCCTTAAAGTTTCAGCTTAGGAGCCCCTTCCATTTAGGCTGGGAAAAATTATTTATTGTAAATATTATTCAAAACCATTTGTTTTATAAATCATAAAACTGAGGCCTGATTACCCTTTCCAATGTTGACTGAAACATATACATGCCATTTCCCTTTTGAGAAGTGGAAATGCCCCAAACTATCTATGAACCACCCCCCCATAAGAAAACTGGTCCACCCAGTGACCCAGGGTCACACCTACCCGCGTTGACATTTGCTCTTCTCTCTTATTCCGTTTGGCCCTGAGCCCAACGACGCATACCATTACACGTTGTGGGCGGGCCTGAAATAGGGAAGTCAACATTGGAAGGACAATCAGGCCTCAGTTTATGATTGATAAAACATAATGTGTTTTTGACTAAAATTCAAGTACACTAGCTGTTTCCTTTACAAAACCAATGTTTACTGAAACATATGCATTAAACCTCCGTTTGAATGAATAATTTCAATCACCACCAGACTAGCACTGTATGTCGGAGAGAACAATAATCTTTCGAAAGGATGCTGTGGAAAGGAGCGGAAAGTGGGGGTGTGGGGGCGGGTAGGAAGAAACGGTACAATAGGATGGGAGAAAGGTAATAGAAGAAGGATAAAGCGAGAAGGGGAAGGAGAAAAGGCTGGGGGTGGAGAAGTGAGGGGGAATTAGTGTGGAGTGACGGGATATGGGAAAAATGAGGGGGGAATGTGGGGGAAAGGAGTGACGAACGGGGAGAGGAAAGGGAGTGGTAAAGGTGGAGAGAAAGAGGAGGAAAAAGTGGGGACGGGGGTCGTTAGGGAATCAGGGGCGTATGAGGGTTGAGAGGGGGTAGAGAGGGCGAAGGGGAAGCGATAGATGGAGCAGGAATGGAGAATGGGTGAAGGAACAGGGAGAATGAGGATGTGATGGGAGGTTAAAGCGGGTGGCTAAGAAGAGTGAGAAGGGGGAAGGGTGCGCTATAGGGGACAGAGAGTAGAGGTCGGGAACAGCGTGGGGGGGAGGGGGACTAGAGCGTCAGTTGAAAATGTCGTGGGGGGAGCTGGGGAAGATAATGTGGGGGGGAAATTAGGGAATGTGTGGGTACTTTTCGATAGGAAATTGCCCCAAAGGTTTGAAAACTAAAACGGCCAAGCACAAAAACGCACCAAACACAGAATCTAGATTTCCTAAAAGTCAGGAAGCCAATACCTCACCTAGACATTGGGAGTACACCAAGGGTGAGTAATAGGACCTTAGACTTATAATGTGTTTGAATGACCTGACCAAAGTTTTTTTGGAGGATATCCAGAGCCGAGAATCCCGCAGAGAAAAACCAAGCCTACGAAATAGGCGAGAGGAAAGAGCTCTGAAGGCGCGGAGTGGTGACTTAGGCCTTGGACAAAGGGCCACAAGCACCCGCGGCAAAGCGGAGACAAGCTTTCACAGTCTTTGCAAACAATGAGGAATCCGCGGAGGGGAAGCCAGAGAAGCGCAAGGCGGACCTGCATAAAGACACCGCGGGCAAAGAAGCTAACCCTAAAAAACAGAGGAGCGGGCCCCCAAGATGGGTCCGATCAGAATACCACAGATGAACCCAACGGGGAAAGGCCCGGTGGAGATAATGTTGAGAGCCTGAAGAAGGCTAAAGGCCCCAACCCCGATGAAGGGCTGAGAGTTAAGTCCGACCCTGACCCAGAGAAGAAGCTACAAGGAGAAGGAAAATCTCCGAGCTAATTCAGGCCGGGAAGGGGACCCGAACTAGTAACTAAATGCGATGACTAGAGCGACGCCGCACCCAAGGTATAAGTGGGGGCTTCGCCAAGAGACTTCGCCGATCAAACTTCAATCCCAAGAGGAACTAGCTTTCCGGTCAGGAAACGGACGCCTTAACAGGGAGTCAAAAGGAACGGCCAAACGTCACCTAAGGAGAACCACACAACTTGCTTGTGGTAGGCTGAGCTATTCGACCGAAAAATCCAGACAACGGACGATCGGAGACAGCTAACAAGCCTCAAGACAAGCGAAAAGTCCCACCTCCCAGCTGTCACGCCATGAGAGGAGAGGGACGATTCAAGTCAGCCTCGACTCGAGTAGAACAGAACAACCGGGAAAGAACGAGCAGCCTCCGCATACCGGGAGCCGCTCGGCAGCAGAACCGGCCAACCGAAGAGAAGTCAAAGGCTAGATTAAGTGGGATAACTAGCACTCCCCCAGGGCGGGCCAGAGTCAATCACAGCCCGAAAGGTAGACAAAGTGGGGGAACCACCGAGAAGTCTGCCAGAGGGGAAACCAGATGTTAGCTCCACAGAAAACACAAGTAGAGCCCCGAGAGGCGACCGGGGCCGAGAGCCTGCTTACTGCTCAGGAAGCCCGAGACAGATATCCAACCATTGGCGACGCAAGGCAGAGAGCAGGTTGACAAAGTCGTAGAAAAACAGAATATCCTAGCTCCAGGAACTTCTGGACCGAACTACAAATCGGTATCGAGGAGGCAAACAAGACTCCGCGTGCCGGCTCCGGCTCTGTAAAAGATGCCACCAAGAAGCGGTCCGCAGGCAGACAGTGGCTTCGAGAAGAAAAGTGAAGAGAGCCACCAGAGAGGTACTACCCCAACGGGCGAGATAACGACTAAGGATCACCAAAGCCTCGCGAATGATGGTTACCAACTCGTCAACCACACTCGAGACGTCAGACTGGAAGAATGGCTCACAACAACACGGGTTTACGGCCCCGAGCTTCCCACAACGGGTGAGTAGGCGCTCCCAACCAACATAGTCCAAGTCATAGACTTTGACCGATTAGAAGAATGGGGAAAAAATCCCCAAGTCGGAAGTGGGGGCGACCACCAAGTCAAAAGGGCTTCCAGATCATAAGACATACAGGAGCCATAGCGACCGAACGTGCCCCCAAGACGCCCCAGGGACCAATGGAAAAGCAGAAGTCCCGTCGCAAGGCACGGCGGAAAGACAAGACCATGCCAACGGCCAAGAACAACTGAGAAAGCCGCCAGTGAAAGCGAGTTCGGAGAACCCACCAAACACGGGAATACCGTAACCCCATCGCATGGATTCCCAGCTAGGCAGCACAGTGGGACATAAGCGTGGCAAAGAAAAACCCGCAAGTGAGGAGATCGAACAAACACGGGAGCCTGAAGACCCCGCTGGTGGGGGGGAAAGGAATCCTCCGAAGAATACAGACCCGCCCGAGGAATCGGGAGCACACCCCAGGCCTAAAGCCAGTGCAAGGAATCGCGCTAGGCCCCGGACGGCCCCAACACTCCCAACACTAGGCCCGGACGAGCCCCAACGCAGGGCCCAGACAAGGCCCACCGCTAAGCCCGTACTACTAGCCCCAACGAGGGGCACAGCGGCTTACCAAAGCGCAAGTCCAGTCCCCAGAGGGGAGACATCAGACCAGCTAGCCAGCCGTTTAGCCTAAGAATGTGCGCTAGAACGTCAAAGTCAGGCGCCCAGTCCCCTATCTCCCCAACAGAAGGGCATTAGACGGGACCCACGGTCAAGACCCCGACCCAACAGTGGGCAGTGTCCAGGCAAAAGGTCGAAATACCGATCAAGGGCAAGCCCCAAGGGGCGAGAATTAAGGCCTTGGGAGCACAGGTAAGGTTAGCCAACAAGCCACACACCCCCCCCGCGCGCAGGACAAACAGATCCCAGAATGTGCAAGGTCAATCCCCCCTGGGTGGAGCCAAGCCCCAATAAGGGAACCGAAGCATCAGCGTCAAGACTTAATGACCAAAGCCCGAGACCGGCAGAGCAGGCTAAGCCCTGGAGGCAACCAGCCTCCCGGCATTTAAACCAAGGTCCCCCCCCCCCCCGCGCGCCCGCACGAGAGTGAGAACGGAGGGCAAGGGAAAACAGCCAAGACGCGATGTGCAGTGTCCCATACGGGGGTTAAGGCCAGGGGGAAGACAGAAAAGCCCCTAGCCCCTGTGCCCTATGCCGGCCCAGTGAAGCCCTGGAGGTTCACGTTCGACCGGCACGCGGCACAAAGCCTTCAAAAGCCCCGGGGGCCAAGGTAACACACAAGCAGGCCGAGAGCAATCAGCCTAGCAGGCTGCCCGAAAGAGGAATGCCCGCTAGAGCTGGCGAGGAGGATGGAAAAGACCAGCCCTGGGCCAGTCTATCGCCCTAAATGGAGAGGAAGGGTAAAAGTCGAGTATGGCAAAGGCGATTGTGCGTGAAAGCAAGGCGAAGTGTCGAAGAGGAACCCCCCAATGCCAATTCCACAATCCGCGCCAAGGAAGTCGGGGCTAAATACCCAAAGACCCATACCACATCAGTGGATACATGGTCTTGACCCAATGGGGGACGAGAGACTAACTCACAGAGCGGCAGA
The DNA here is from genome assembly GCA_023653785.1 of Ophioderma brevispina. Taxonomy (NCBI): domain Eukaryota; kingdom Metazoa; phylum Echinodermata; class Ophiuroidea; order Amphilepidida; family Ophiodermatidae; genus Ophioderma; species Ophioderma brevispina. The sequence goes on along the minus strand of JAMKCH010031452.1, from coordinate 35,887 downwards.
CTGTCCACTAGCCCCGGCTCAGAAGCGGCGCTAGGCCCAGTTGATCCCCAGGAGGGGAGCGGCGAAGCTGCCTCATAGCCTAATTCCCCAAGTTCCCCATGCGACAGAGCGGACTAGGCCTAGGATAGCAGTAAGCCTAACAGCGAGAGCCTAATAGCCAGGACAGCCAAGAGGCCAGATGGCCTAGCGCCCTAACTTGGCAGAGACCAAGCCTAAAGTCCCCCGATGGGTGCCGCACACAAAACGGGCCCGGAGTCGCACCCCGCGAGCTAGGCTACCGGGGCATCAACAGTCCCAGGCCGCCCAGCAGGGCAACGAACGAAAGCCGCCGTCGACCCAGAGCTAATATAGCCCATGGGATGGTATCAGACAGGCCCAGGCTACCCAATCCCGAGGATCGACGAGCAGCGAAAGCAGTGAGAGTGGTGGAAGGAGGAAAAGGGAGGGGAAAAGAGAAAAGAAGAAGAGGGGGGGGTGGGGGGGGGCTTGAGAGGGGGGGGGGGGGGGAGGGGGAGAAAAAAGGGAAGAAAAGGAGGGGAAGAATAGAGAAGGAAACGAAAAAAGGGAAGAGAAAAGGAATAAGAGATGGATAAGAATTAGGGGGGAACATGGTGAAAACATGAGAGAGGTAGGCGGTGAAGAAGAGAGGGAGGGATGAAGAGGGGGGGGAGAGGGTGGGGGAAACAAGAGTAGAAAAGCAACCCCGCGGAGCCGGGGCCTTTGCACAAAGGCTAAGGTCTTGACCCCAATGAATCTGCAAGCTATAGCACGGCAGGGTGCCGGGGGCGCCACTCCCAGGCGCGGAAAAATGCGGGCTAGAAAAAAGGCGGGCGCCAAAAAAAATCGGAAAAAGGGGCAAGGGCAGGAGCCCCTAAGTGCACAAACCCACCCCAAGGAGGTGGGGGACACCACAATAAAAGCAGATGCAGATTCTTTGAAAATTGAATACCACTGCATGGGCTGTAACTCTACATCAATTGTAAATTTGGATTAATCTGTGAGTGACAGTCTAAGTATGTAACTTTAACTTGTTTTACTAACTTGATTGCAGTAATAAACAATCTTAATTTTCTACACCTGAATGAAAATGCCGGATCTTTACACTGCTTTTCTGGATCCCACTACTCAGTTTGCCGGTCCTGCTTGCTATGGCATCTCTATGCTTTGTAAAGCTCGTCTCCAGCCAGAATTTGGGACCTTTTAAAAAGCTCTTCTGCAGCTCGCCTCCATGTGCCTAGATGAGCTTTTTAATGCTCCTCTGAAAATTTCAAAGACAATGTCTTCAACACGGAGACAAAGATAAAAAACCGCGCGTAACAAAGTCACACGCGGTAAGAATTTTCCAAAGTCATTTACATATCTTTTATTAAATATACAAGCAGCAATAAGAATAAAATAATATCAACCACACCCAATAAGACCGTTTTAAATTGTATAGTAAACAAACTACAAACACAGAAACGGCTCACAAAATCAAGGCACATCCACATCGACACAACACGTTCTGCACTGGCTGCCTTTGTTTACCTTTCTCCTTCCCGCACAAATATCACTACCCGCAACGGCGGTCAAAAAAGATATATATATATATATAGAAGAACTCCTCCGACGGGCCGAAAACCACAGCTATTTCCGACCATGTAGAGTGATATTCCAATTAATATAATCCAGATATAAATCCAGTAAGTTGTGTTGTATATATGGAATATCCGTAAAGAATACCATCATCTGTAACAATAAAGTCCCTCAAATTTGTGGCTGCAAGTTCACAGAAGCCGCGAGTTACCACAACGGGTGCGTTCAGGTTTCTGCCAAAACGGAATCAGCGAAGACAAAGGTCAACTAACTGGGTGTGACCTGGTGTCTCTGGTTGGACCCATTTTCTTAATGGGGGTGTTATAGGTATTTTGGGGCATTCCACTTCTCAAAGGGCAATGCATGTTTCATCAACAAGTGGTGTAAAAGGGAATCAGCCCAGTGTAATTGATTTAGGAATTTTAAAAAATAAATAAAAACACTAAACGAAATCCATGCAGTCTCAAAACTGCAAAAATTGTGGAGGAGAGTTCAACCCTTACCATATCAAGGTTGGACGAAATTGATTTGGGGTTTTTGATTTTTATGGTAATTTTTAGTAAGTCCATTTTGTAAATCCGATTAATCCTACCTTCAAATGAAATACTTCAGAGGTAAAATGCGGTATAAAATTGTAACCAGGCAGCTGGCTAAAATTTTTGAATGGAACGCGTACATTTACGAATAATATAACAAACAGTTAAGTTCGTACATCCTGCTTCCAAGATAAGTTTCCGTGATAGGTTGTGTTTTTGGTGTGGTATCGGAAATGGTTCACTACTCCGGCAAAAAGGGTGGGTCCTGCAATTTCTAATATCAAGGTGGTGTTAATACAAAATGGGGGGGTAAAAAAATATTAAGCGTTGGGTATTGACACCAACTTGCCAAATAATGATATGTCATCAGAGTTGGGAAGTATTACAATGAATTTGGGGTCTAGTTTGAAGTCTACTACAAATCGCCAAATTTTGGGGAAAATTAGGTTAAAAACGCGTGTTTTTTTGTTTTTTGAAATTAATCAGAATTTTACATTACATCCCCTCCCCCCCGACAGCAGTATTATACACCTTTCACTGAGGGTGTCTGCAATTCCTTCATATCCAGGGTCTTTAAATCAAAATGGTGGCTAAAAATAATAAGCGTTGGGTTATTTAAGTGCCACTGGCCAAATATGGAGTATGTGCATCCGAGTGTGGTGAAGTTTACAATGAATTTGGGGTCTATTTTGAAAGTCTACAAATAGCAAATTGATCGCAAAAATCCATCAAACCTTCTCCATTGTCAGAAATTAGCAGATTTTACTTACAATCCCCCCCCACAGCAGCCATCTATAAAACTTTCATGCAATTCTTTTGCGCGCCTAGGTGGCGCCTATCTCCGTTTCAATAACCCTAGGCCGTGCATCTCAAATGCTTTGCTGTGGAAAGCTAACAGTAAGGAGGTTAATCTTCAGGTAGCTCCGCGTGTTTACTTCCCTACTCATCTTTTAAATGACGAGTGCCTGACAAGGCCAGCAGAACGTACCATTTGTAAAGTGCTTTTGGTAAGACCCGGCCGGGGTTCGAACCCCCGACCTCCCACTCTGAGTGAATGCTCTAACCACTAAACCATCACTTTTCATACTCGCCAATACCCCCCCCCCATTTTTTAAAGGTCCCAGGAAATGAATGATAAACCTACTCAAAAATCTTCTTGGACATTCCATTCCAATACACAGGGCCATAAAAAAGACAACACTACCAGTGGACTCCATTAGTGAAACTATTGATGTTCAGTCAGTGTCTATGACTCTATTCACACCAGTCACCTGGAAATTTATATTACTCTCTGAACGAATACAAATAGGGAGTTTGTTTTGCGACTAGAGGGTGTATAGTCATCACCGAACCCCACATAATGAATGCGTTATTGGGGGATGTCCCGAAGGATCCTTGTATACTTGACACAACCCACATCAAGTCTATTTGCTTTCCTGGGTCCTCTGGGGACCACGTTAATAAATGGGTGGGTTCAAGTGTGCCCAACGCACGAAAGTGGCAGACGGCCAAAAAAGGACTTGTGATGGTCAGATGTGGTTAGGCCGTTGTTGTCCTTTTTCCTAAAGAAGAACCAGTCTTAAGAACATTTATACAATATATACGCTATAAAATAATTTGAACCATATCGATGGTTTTCATGGAAAAAATAAATTATAAGGTCGTTAGAGCGGGCAAAAATAAATTAAAAAGATTGTTGTCTGACCAGTAGGGGTGCTATTTGAAATTCACGCTAGTGCATATGGGATCTGTTATAAACGGTGTTATCGATAACGGAGGCACAGTATCGTCAGTTGGTAGTGACACCTTTACCATGACGGCTTCTAATATTTGTATTTCCTATGGCATGTATGACGCAACGTGCCCTGCCGTAATCGCATAACACGTTATACACCGCGCGGTTTTTTTAAATAGTGCTGTTTTCAGACTAGATGCTTTGAAGTAATTTTTAGGGTTAAAATAATTTCCCCTTTTTCAATGAACCACTATACTTGTGGTCACTAATTACTTTTATGCATATCTTTCAATAATATTATTCGTTGTACGGGTTCTCCTTTACAAATGAATTTTACAAATCTTGTAGATTTGAAAACGAATGTAAAAATTCTGCTGCGACAATTTGCATCGTTTCTTACCAAAGACATTCAGACAAAGTTCGCAGCTGGCCCGTTGACATTATTGGAAGCATCCCCGGCTTGCAGCCTGTGGTTTGGTGCCGGCCGTTTTGCAAATCTGCTGCGGAGGAGCATCCCGCTTCTCCCCCTTCTTGCGGCACCTCAAAGGGCAGCAGTCCCAGCGGCGTCGGAGGTTTGTGGGGATCCGGCGATTATAACATGGTAGGAACATCACTTGGGCATTGCTGACAAACTTCTGTTTTCTTGACCCTGCTCGTGAAGCTTTTGACATGGTCCGGGTTTAAGAAGTTGTTGTGAAAAATGTGTGAAAAACAAACCACGAGTGTGGAAAAGCCACGTCGGAGATTCTGGCCCCAAATATGCTCCAATGACCCGACCATCTTATTATCTCATAGGCGCTATTCACTAATTTTTCTAAACTTCAATCACAATTCTCTGATTTTTTTTATGATTCCAATCTCTAACTCTAAAATACTAATCAAATCCTAAACTAAATTTGGTCCTGGAGTGGGATTCGAAACCCACGGACTTTAGATAACAGACGAAGCGCCACAGACACCACGCAAGCAATACGAGCCGGCAGGAAGTCGTTCTTTTGTAATACTTCAATATAAACATAAGGATTAAATGAATAAGCGCACACATAATAATTGAATAGCGCCCCTATGAGACGAGTGAAAATATAGGCCCTGGGCATGATTTCGGGCCCAAAACTCTACAATAATGTGTGTTTCTTCAAATGGCTATTTGAGAGTGCTTGTTCGATCGTCTTTGAGACCCCGGATTTCGTTAAGTAGAATTTGGATTGGTATTCAAAATTAAAGGCAATATTTCTAAATGATTGTCCTAAAAAATTCAGCCTCAGATTCACTTCTTTAGAGACAGAGACAATTAACGGCTTTTTATTGGTTATAACCAATAATATTCCACAATTGGAAACAAAAAACCCTTACATTGCTTACTAAAGGAAGGACAGATTGCTCATGAAGAAATGTTTTACCACTGGTTGCCACTGATCACAAAACAGCGAGATTCCCAGTTTCAGGAGCAAAGTATTGCTCTCGGAGGAAAGCTCGACGGAAACATGATCGCAACGCAAAAATATATTAGCCGGCACTCAATATTCACATTTTACATAAACAAACCTAACGGAACATTTATAAGCCGCACAGGAGAAAATCTTTATAGCCAATTAGACAGTATTGATCGATCACTATCATGTTATTATCGGGATCAAAGTTTACTTATTACATGCCCACTACAATTTATGAGCCATCGATAATGGTTCGTCTGGAGACTGACAAAAGGGCATTGAGTAACTAAGTACGGGATTACATAGTGTGTGAGGTAACTTAAGTTCGTCCACCGGAAGGAGAGATCAGTGTTTATTTTAGTACAAGGACCTTGCATGGAACAAATTTTTATAACCCGGGTTGCAAGTAACGTTACCATCACGACGCAATATTCTTCCCGTGAAAACTGGGAATCCGCCTTAATAGGAGTGGGCAATCAACCTTTTGTTCAAGTCTCTATTTAAAAAGTAGGATTTACTGGCCATTGGACTGTTCAAACCCATTGCTGGCAAGCCATTTTGATGTCAAATGAATATTTGATATGGTTTCCTTGGATTTTAAATTTTGCATGTAAAGTCAATGGGGAATTTCGGCAATTTTAGACACACTTCAAAAAGCAGGTCCAAACCTATTTTGCCAGAAACACACAGCAGTCCACACATAGGCATGCCAAATTATGGGTCAAAGAATAAGCATTAAAGCAATATAATCAACCTAATGACCCTTGCATGATCTTTGACCTACATCTGTTGTCCCACATAAGATAAGCAAGTTACCATCACGCACTAATAAAAGCCGTAGTAAGTATAGTAAGTTGAAAAGTACCAACTAACAGGTGTACAAATAGTATAATAGAGCAAATTAATGAACTAGTAGTGCCCCTGATTGACCTTTGACCTCATTTTTCAATATGGACATAAGAAAACCCTTTCTCTCAATTTACAAGCATACCAAGTTATGAACTTGATCCATCAACGGCACTAAAATCTATAGTTAAGTTGAAAAAGTGTAAACCAAGAAGGTTGTATACTAGAGGAATATAATGACCCCAGCATCCTGAATGACCTTTGACATCATCTGATTATCCAACATAGACCCTCATCTCAAAGTAGCCATACCAAGTCTGAACTTGATCCTCACTGTACTAAAAAAAAGTGTCAATCCAAAAGGTGTATACTCAGGGTTGTAAGTGGACATATCATTAATTTCCTGAAATTCGGCTCTTGCCCCACCAGCCAAACGCTTGTGCGTGACACTAAAACTTTTATGCGGGAAATGTTCCAAACAAAGGCTACAGAAGGAGTCTACAAGGGCATATCCCCCACCCCAAAAATGTCTGTATGGTATTTATGGTGAACTAAACATAACCCATGTCCACCAAATGTAAAAAAAGGACAATCTGATTTTGTTTTTTATGGCCAAATTTCTGGACTTATGAATTTTCCAGAACTCTTACATCCCTGTATACTTCAATGTTTGACACACACAACAAAATTATGCCAATATAAGGTCTTTCCAATTGCATCAGAAGGACTAAAAAAGCTCCATAATGCTTACCTCCAACTCTTCTGGTTCATGAATGACAGAAGCACACTGGAAACCACTGTATTGGATCTCTCCAGCAGCGTCTTCTCATGCTCTTCAGTGAATGGGCTTGGAAAGAAACTATTATTGCAAGTATTGCCAAGTAATGCACCAAGATATAAGAACAAATAACAAATCTCAACAAATGCACAAACCAAAAAAAGGGGGATAGGTCGATTTTTTAAGATATGAGGTTTCAATCTGATAGAATGCCTTCCCAAAAACCTAATCGTAAAGTTTCGCGCGATATTTCCAATCCGTTTTGATGTTACAACTAGAAACGTGATTTGTGGCCCATAGAGTACTGTGTAAAACTAAGTGGTCGACCAAAGGCGTACACTTTCGCTCAAACTCCCAAACCAAAACATCATTTAGACCTAAGATTTCACAGGGTAAATGAGAAAAATACGTAAAGCTTTCTTCTGTATCAAAATTGTCGGACCACTTACGGTAAAACTCTGGGCTTCTCGGGGACGCGGGGGCTATTACGCGATCGGGCCATGGACTTTAACGACTGAGATTGGTAGCAAAGCTATCTATTTTCTTTTGTGTATGAAACAAAGATTGAACAGCTCCTCCTTTACTTACAAACAAGCTAATGTTCTTCATCTTAAAAGTGCTTGTCCGATCGTTCTTGGGATCCCCCCTGATTCACACGGAACGTGTATCAATTTTTGATATCAGTGAAAGCCGTATTTTGGTCATTGTCGTCCTGAAATTTCAGCTTTCAAATCCATTTATTCTCAAGATAACACATAAAAAACTGCCTTTTCAATGGTTAACCATCCAATATTAGCACAGTAGTGAATAGGATGTTGCAATATGCATTATCATGTCTAGCATCAAAATGCAAGTTTGTTCCGATGGTTACTTGATGATCAGTGTGTGTACAAGTGTCAGTCTCTCATATCAAGTGAGAACACGGTAGACAAAAATCGGACAGACAAGCACCTTTAATACTTTCCTGCATAAGCCATGGAATAAATCTTATGTTTAGAGCCACAAATTTGCGACTGAGTTTTGCCAAAATATGGAGTACAAGATGCTTGTCGGTGTCGAGACCCGCTGACACGGCAGTTTAGATGGGTTTGTAAACTGAACATGACCAAGGTCAGATGCAGATTACCAGAATTTTTCAATTGGCCGTTGGAATATTAAAGCAGCACATATCATTGATGATTGTCCATTTTGTTTTGATCGCGATCTCGATCACTTGAGCCAAGGAAGTTGTTGACCCCAATCTGGGTACACCATCATATGGAGGTTGGGTCAGCGCTTATACTGACCAAGTTTGGTGATCCCTCATTGTTTTTTTGTTTTAGCATTTACAGATCTGCCAACATGAAATTTGGAAGTCAGGGGATTTGATTTTGGAATAGGGAAATTTTGGTTTGTAATTTAGTATTAGCAAGCATTTACAGTGTAAACAGCTACGGTCCTCAAGAGGGAGAAGCTCATGGGTTTTATTGTCTTAAAGAGTCAACTGAAGATACACCCATTTAAGGACTTAGTGGCAACTTAGTCCATTAGGATTTTTTAAATGGCATGGAAAGGTTTGAAGTAAAAGTAAACTTAAGGTTTGTAACTTGAAAATGGAGCCAACATACATACTATGAACTGCATCATGAGGACATCCCCCCCCCCGAGCTCTTTAAATCAAGGTTCCCCACCCCCCAAAAAATTAAATTGGGTCTCGCAATATTTGTTTCAGGTTAATATTTGTGTGAGCAATGATTTTCGGATTTTTTGCAGAAATTCTGACCCTGAAAAGTTGCAAACAAACAACAGCAAATCACAACAGGTTCATTATCTTGTAGGCTATGCCCTGGCACACTGGAGCTAATTTTATAACACTTTAATTTAGACACAGCATAGACAGTTAAATGGTTAAAATAAAATATTATGCTCTGGTCATTGTGCGTTTGTGAAGGCAAAATTGTGATTCACAATTCTAGGTTCCGTTAAAAAAAAATCACAATTGTATAAAATATACGCCGACCTATCAAAAACAAAGTCATTACCTTGTTGGCCAGCAGGACAATGCGTCTTCTCATGGAGTTTCAAGTAAGTCTGCCGGGCAAAGCTTTTCCCACAATTCCGACAATTATGCGGTTTGTCGCACAAGTGGGCCTTCTCATTGTGCTTGTTGAGCTGCTCATCTGAGGAGAAATTCCTCCCGCAAGTGGAGCACCAGTACGGCTTCTCGGCAGTGTGGCGCTTTTCATGTTTGTTGAGGTCTGACCCACATATAAAACCTTTACCACAGATTTGGCATCTAAAAAAAGGAAAGTATCAATAATGAGGTAATTCGATTTGACGTCACACATGAGAATAAGACATTTCTTCAGCCTCTCAAGACCCCTGTACTCACTACAACACTGCATAATTGCGAGAGAATAAAAAAAATGTTGAAATGCATTTCTTAACTGATAAATCAAAGATAAGCATGTACAATTCCATATAACTACCTTAATGTGGGAACAAAAACACCAAATAGTGAAAAAAATGAAGTATTTGAGGAAATTTGTCATACCGTCTCCCGTAAATAGCGATACAGGGATGACATCTCAAAATCTACACTAAACAGCTAATTGTGGTTTACACCAGTACTGAATAAACAAAGATCAATAATATTTGTGTTTGCGGTCCAAATGTAATGTCATGGTGCACAATATTATGCTTATAAATCTTGGATATTCACACGGAAAGGCTTTTTGATCTCAAGTCGGAATTTTTGATACGCACGTACGGAATTTTGATACGCACGTACGGAATTTTGATACGCACGTACGGAATTTTGATACGCACGTACGGAATTTTGATACGCACGTACGGAATTTTGATACGCACGTACGGAATTTTGATACGCACGTACGGAATTTTGATACGCACGTACGGAATTTTGATACGCACGTACGGAATTTTGATACGCACGTACGGAATTTTGATACGCACGTACGGAATTTTGATACGCACGTACGGAATTTTGATACGCACGTACGGAATTTTGATACGCACGTACGGAATTTTGATACGCACGTACGGAATTTTGATACGCACGTACGGAATTTTGATACGCACGTACGGAATTTTGATACGCACGTACGGAATTTTGATACGCACGTACGGAATTTTGATACGCACGTACGGAATTTTGATACGCACGTACGGAATTTTGATACGCACGTACGGAATTTTGATACGCACGTACGGAATTTTGATACGCACGTACGGAATTTTGATACGCACGTACGGAATTTTGATACGCACGTACGGAATTTTGATACGCACGTACGGAATTTTGATACGCACGTACGGAATTTTGATACGCACGTACGGAATTTTGATACGCACGTACGGAATTTTGATACGCACGTACGGAATTTTGATACGCACGTACGGAATTTTGATACGCACGTACGGAATTTTGATACGCACGTACGGAATTTTGATACGCACGTACGGAATTTTGATACGCACGTACGGAATTTTGATACGCACGTACGGAATTTTGATACGCACGTACGGAATTTTGATACGCACGTACGGAATTTTGATACGCACGTACGGAATTTTGATACGCACGTACGGAATTTTGATACGCACGTACGGAATTTTGATACGCACGTACGGAATTTTGATACGCACGTACGGAATTTTGATACGCACGTATAGAAATTACAGAATTGGATAGAAAGTAGTACCTTGTCTTTAATATACACGGATTCAGGTCAACCACTTGCAGGTTATGGTAGTACATCTGTGCCGGTAACAATAATACCAAAATCTGAATTTTTTTATTACTTTTTTTTTTTTTTTTTTTTTTTTTTTTTTTTTTTTTTTTTTTTTTTTTTTTTTTTTTTTTTTTTTTTTTTTTTTTTTTTTTTTTTTTTTTTTTTTTTTTTTTTTTTTTTTTTTTTTTTTTTTTTTTTTTTTTTTTTTTTTTTTTTTTTTTTTTTTTTTTTTTTTTTTTTTTTTTTTTTTTTTTTTTTTTTTTTTTTTTTTTTTTTTTTTTTTTTTTTTTTTTTTGAGAACATTTTTTTTTTGAGTTTTTTTCTTCATTTTTTTCTCTTATTGCCCAAGCCAACCAAACCCACTATCAATATTAAATGGTTACAATTTTACTTAAATCTTTCTTCACATTTCCAAATAAAAAATTTAGGTACAATTAAAATAGATTTGTTATACTTTTTAGATTTATTGAGCAATCTTCAATTTCCCCCTGTTCTCTAAATGTTAGACCCCAGGGCCAGGGACCTCAGCTCGGCGCGCCTTGCGGTAAATTGAGCTGACATTACGCAGGAGCCTGGACAGTTTGTACTCTTCGCGATTACATTTAATTTTGATTTATATCGGAACATGCGGCAGTTCGAGAAGTATTTTGAGCTAACAGAATGTATTTCATGAGCATTTATTTGTTTCCATAGCGATTCAATATTTTCATTTTCATATTAAAATGCCCGCGTTTTATGCAATGAAATGACAATATTCCTGGCATTTAGCAAGAAATATCAAATAGCTTTCACTACCTACAGTGATTTTATGAATTAAGTGAAACAGACAAACTTCTAGTAATTTCTTGTGATTCAGTTGATATTAATTTTTTTAAACATTTTCCTGTTGATTTTTGATGTTTTTCTGGCGATTTTACGTTGAAAATATCCATCCTCGGATTAGTTGATATCTCGACCGTGCGACGACGTGCGTGTTTGCTACAGTACTTGTATAGCTTGCCTTTCACGACATGGAAGAGATCGGACTGCAATGGTAGCTATATAAAATGGTGATATACTACAGATTTGACGGGCGATACTGCTCACTGATAGCCTGGTTTTATATGGTGTGACACATGCGTTAAGTCCCCGTTTATGTCCCGGCGGTGCCGGGAAAATTTTTTGTACCTCCCGGCTTAAGTCCCAGCTATCAGCAGTGATTGTCCCGGCAGGGCGGGGACAAGCTAACATACATTCCCGGCCAAGTCCCGGCTAACATCCCGGCTTGCGGGGCAATACTTTTTTGTACATGCCCGGCTATGTCCCGGCATATACCCCGCTATGTCCCGGGACCCCCAGGGCCGGGATTGAACTTGACAAGTGCATAATGAATGAAGCGTGTACACTCTAAGATATGATTATGTACATATTGGGAGAAAACTCATTTAGATCAAAACAACATGTTAGTGTAGTAGGGATCTGTTCCTTAAGTCGCTGCTTCAAAGATTGACAACCGCTTTTGTGAATCCATGTTAAGGCTTTCTTCCTTCGGGGGGTGGGGGGGGGGATCAGTTTAGGGCACTGGCTAAACTGTGACCTTGCCTAATAGCAAGGGTCAAGCCACTGTGCTGTGCATCAATGCCTAACTGTAAGCCCCCATCAATTTTTAGATAGTGGCTTGATCGCGTACTGTCTAAAATGAGGATACAGATGAAGAGGGAAGGAATATGGAAGAACAGAGGAATATTTAGGTTTTCCTCTGAATATGGCCTTAGGTACATAATAAATAAAGAAAACAAAACAAGGGATTGAAGGGTCAAGTGTGACAAATCGCTTGCCTAAAAACTAGGGGTTAACTACAATCCACAGTTCTGGGCATCAATGCCTAACTGTAAACCCCATCAATTTTTAGGCAATGGCTTGTGTGTTTCTTGTCTAAAATGGGTCTTACTACTGGGCATTGAAGCATAGTGCAGGAAGTTAGCCCCCAGTGTTCATATAAGTTTTATGTGTATTATTTGTTGCACCCTTGCCATTGTGGGTACTACTTCATATTTGCGTAGGTGAGCACTATTTTTGCATAGACGAGATTTAAATCTCTGGGAAACACACTAGATGTTTTCAAGGACAACCACAAACTGTCTACTTCTTCCAGCAACTTGACAAACAAAATGTCGGCCTTAGCAGTCGAGATTTTATTAACATAATTGGGTAGACATGCTATATGGATCTATAGTGTGTTCACTATAAAGTGAATTGTAACCTTTGATAAAAGGTGGGTGACCCGCTCAAGGTTGATTTTTCACGTTTTCTCCCTGACATGGAAGCACATCACCCAAAACATCCAATTGCAAATTTTGAGTTACATTGATTCAGCCATTTGCAAAGCAGAAGCGAAAATGTGTATTTGGCCCACAGGAGAGTGTGTTTTAATGTGGTCGACCACATTTGGAGACGTTTTTGTTCAATAACTCAAAGGAAACATTTCCTGGGACTTAAACTTTACTGGGGTAATGAGAAAAATATGGATACCAAAATCTCAATATCGATGGAGTAATGCGGAAGGACGAGGCTGTCAATCAGGTCACATGACCAAGATCAGAAGGCAATCCTACTGTAAACATACTACGGTATCTATAGTGTATTTACCATAACCTGGAACATCACCTCTGACAAAATGTATGGATATAATTACTTAGTAAATGAGTGGGGTCATGTTCAGGCCTGGAAAAAGTGGGAAGCTCAGGAACCATGTTCCCGGGATATTTTTACTTTTAGAAGGAAACTTTGGTCTTTCAAAAACAAAAAAAAAAATACATAACTGATGTTATAAATATGTCAGAGCCAGACGATTCTCAGCCGATGTATTGAATGAACGAAATGGACAAAGTATAAACACGAGACAAGAGTTGATCAAAAAGTTAACCTTATCCTCTGAAATTCCTCATCGGAACTTGTAGCAAATGTTGAACCACCCAGATTTATTAATTCTAATCATCGCCGCCAATTCCCTAAGTTTTAAAAATTTGGAACCCAGTGGCGATCTTAATATAGGGGCAATCGCTCGGTGGATTGCCCCGATACTACAAAAAACAATATATTGGCCATCGATCGGCGAAGAAACCTGATCGGTTATTCTCTATAAGAAAGAGGGGAAAATTTGCCATTCTGGAGGGAAATTTTGCCATTGTGGTCCCTTAATTTTAAGAGCAATTTTAAGCAGTGGTGACACAATTTTGACAACATTTTATAGCGATGGACAGTCAAGAGCTATTACCTCTGGGCAAAAAGCATAAAAATCCATTGTGGAATCTTGCCATATAGCCTAGCCTACAAAGGTCCTGATTTGGATGTTATAGCGCCCTCTATATGCCAATCCTCCATAGAGAGAAGTGTTAAACTAGATTTTAAAGAAAAAATATATTTACCCACAGGAAAGTCCAGTGGTACAAATAATCCCATTATTGTCAAAATGGTCGCCGTTGATAAATTTTTTATTTTTTTCTGGTTTTGTCATAATAATGAGACCTTCAACACTGTGTGGGTCCGTGTTGACTTAACTTGACGGTTTTTCTCCTGTGTGTATCTTTGACAATGAACTTGAGATTGCTGCTCTTAGAGAACCTTTACCCACAGGTAATTACACGGAGGGCTTCTCCCAAAACACTGCATAAAATGAAGAGATTTAGAACATGGTTATTATTAAATGGTTTTAACAGTATACACTGTTTAGAAAAGCTCCTAACTTTTATGTTACCTGCTAGTAAATGTTTTGTAGTTTACAGATTTTGTTGCCCTTTCTTTTGTTCAGGCGAAAAATGCCATTTTGGTAGATTTTTTAAAACCCGAGTACACGGGACATAGTGTTGAGTGTCTTAAATGTGTGCTTAAGATAGTACGGGAAACAAGATTAATCCCCATTGACTTCAATGGACACCGACCTTGGGGCCCCTACATTGGTACTAAGCATTTAAGACTGTCAAACCTGTTGAACTCCACATAATTTGCACATTTTTTTCCAAATTATAGCAACTTGAAAATTTGACCCCTTTATAACTGAATTTGACCCTTTTTATTATTTTTGCTGTTTTTAATCTGCAACTCTGAGACTTTAAGTTTGTAGATAGTACAAATTATGCCTTTTTGGAATTCTATGTTTAGAGCAAGTAATGTGGTAAGTTTCAACATGATTAGATCAATGTAAAAATTTGACCTTGCGAATTTTTTGTCTAGACCCCTCCTTAATGTATCAGTTTGCAGCACTAAGAATCATGTTTCAAGGGTCCCCAGTCAGGCCGTCTACATATTTATTCACTCAAACCTTTTGTAACTTTTCAGATGTGTTACTATGTCTGCTAGCTTCCTTCAGGCTAATATGTGATTTGACACCTGTACATGTATCACTGACTACCAATACATGCGGTTTTGTTTTGAATGCATCGGTTTTGATTCAAGACGCGATAATGCATCGAGCAACGCCCTATATAATATCTGATGGTTCACCAGTAAAATGACCGTTTTTGGCATATTTGGAAACAATGGATTTGAATACTTAAATTCAGGAAGACAATGAGAAAAATACAGCAGTAACTTTGTGTGATCCCCCTGGTAAGATGAGTATGGAACATGACCTCAAGATGACATTTGGACCTTGGTCCATGACCTTTTACATCCTACTGCCGATAACCTCAAACTGTGCAACACCGTGTAACTACGGACAGCCGCTCTCGCAAAATCCCCCTTCTTTTCAAGCCAGGGGATAAAAAGAAGGCCTTTAATCTGATATCAAAATTGGATAATACTGCTGGGTAATGAGGGGGGTCCCATACAATTGGAACAAGCACCTATAAGCTGTCCATGTTAAATCCCGGCAGATTGAAGCTTTGCTTTGCTCTGTATTCTTTTATTCTGGAATTCCCATTTTTAAATGTTTCCCCCAAGCTTTCTCACTCACTGACCTGTATGTGATCTTTCATGTAACCTGCAATTAGAACTCTGTACAAAAGCTTTCCCACAATATCTGTCACATATAGCGTCTTCTCCCCTTGTATCCTCTGATGTTGTTTGATCATTGCTGGTATCGGTGAAATCCTTGCTGCAATAAGCACACCTGTTTGAGGTGAATAAAACAAAATTAATTTCCCAAAAAATCTCTGCAAAAACTTTTGAAAGATGCTTGAAATCCTCAGTGTAAGACCCCACAGAATTAGTTAGGTGCAGTCAGGGTTAACTGCATCAGCTACCTTCCCACAACCAGATTTTTTGCCTATTTGTGTCTTTCTTACCTGTAGACATTGTCTTTGTCCTTTGTTTTTGGGTTGCCTCTTGCGTGGACTTTTCTTGATAGGAGGTGGGGGGGCAATGATGATTCTTCTCACCACCCACTGGAAAAGTTGAATTATAAAACAATTATTAGTAATCTGACAATATATTAATAAGTGATCAGATTCGAGTGTGAGAGGAGTTTCATGTTACTTGGTTTGTATTAAGGGCAGGCAAAATATCTTCGCCTAGAGGGTGTATTGATCCACCCACATGGCATGCATCAATTTGGGGAAATTTCATCTCAGTCACCCTAACACGCACCACAAAATAACGACACAATTTATATTGTGGTTATTTTGTGGTATTGGTAATTACAGATCGACAATATTTTTGTGTAGTTTGTGGTATGTGAGCTATCATTTACATACCATGATGGGGCCTATCACAGCTGTTTTTGACCCCAAACAAACTGTCCCTTTTATTTTTTAGAAGCAATTTTAAGCAGTGGACGACACAATTTGACACCTGGGTATTCAGTAGAGACATGCAAGACTCTACTCTGCAAAATCAGACAAATCCTTGCGGGAATCTTGCCCTATAAAAAAAGGTCTAATCAAAGGCTATGATTTTTATGTAATAGCGCCCTCTATATATGCCCATTCTCCATAGACAGACGTGGAAAACGAGATTTTTAAGGAAACCGTATTTGGCCCGCAATGAAATTTTCGTAAACTACACAAATGTAGTTGTGGACTAAATATTCCAAATCATTTGTAAAATGTGTCGCCGAAAATAATTTTGTTTATCCTGGTTTTGTCACATAATAATAGACTTTCAAATCAAACAGCTGTGTATGGTGCAGTTTGTTTTTGTTTTTTTAATACTTCTGTATTTTGTGGTACAGGAGTACTCATAATTTGGTATAGTTTATGATATTCCTAACTAAGTAGCATCAATTTTTTGTGGAATCAAATTTTGTGGTAGTTTGGTGGTCTATGGTAAGTGCAAGTATGCTGGAAGTTGTGGTATATGTGATTCTGTGGTAAGTCCTCATAATATACAGCCTGCCTTGTTTGTAGGAAGGTCATGTGATCCCACATATCCCACAAAAATCCTAACACTTAATAAGTTTTTAACACTCATTTTAGCCACTCGCGTTATGTACAAAAAACACCTTTTGCAGGAATCATCTAATTTGCTACTGTGTTTAAAGGTCTTAAGTTTAAGAATCAACACTGAGGTCACAGTTCAAATCATTTACCCCGCGAATCTCTGCTAGTTCCTTCCGCCAGAAATTCTCGCCCTGTGATGGGGGATGGAGGGAAGGGAATGTGAAAATTCCTGAATTCAGCATCATTTGATTTTAAATTTTTTTTTTTGTTTATTTTTGAAAAAAAAAATCAACAACGCCACCACTCAAAAAAAGGGGGGAAAACAAAGTCAGCAAAATATCGGAGCCTATTGAAGCTCTCACGTCCTAGTTTCACGAGACACTGGCACTTTGAAATATTGCAACCCTCAACTTGTTCAAAATCGGATATTTTTTTGCATGGTTGTACTTTAACACACAAGCCATCAACCCGAAATGATTAAAGGTCCATGGACACGGCTGAGTAAGACATTTTCTTAATTTCTTACATTTTCGTACCTCAACAGTATCCTGATCATATCGCAACACAATATTTTTAAAAAGCACATTCGGAAAAGCGTTAAATTTTTCAAGGATAATATCCCATACTGACAGGGCCTTCTCCTGTTTTCGCGAACGCGTATTAAGAAGCTGGAGGGTTGGATTTGACCCCGTTAAATGACGTCAGAGTAACGAGTTGTAAAAAAAGCTCACATCTTGTCTTATTAAGCGACGAAACAAACCCCACTCCAGTTCTCTCCTTGTCGTGTTCTTCTTCTTTGTCTGTGAGGAACCATTAATAAAATCTATGCTTTCTGATCTCCTTGTTTCGGTACGCTTGCCGCTGTTGCAAGCCGTCGACAATACAAGCGATTATAATACGGCAATTTTAAAAGGCACACCAAATCCTGAAAAATTTATGCCAATAGAACAACACGTACGCCTAGAAGTCAACTGTGTAGGCCTACGTATGCAAAGAAACTGGGCCACGCCGCACTTCCGTTCCACGATGATGATCATGACGCGTATCGCGTAAATTTGTTTCTCGGACGTCACACGCGGGTCCCATCGCGCCAAGCGTGATAATCACTTTCGTTTTGGGATTTTCCTTTGAAAGCCTGTCCAAACACATGATATTATGGCCCATTTTTATCAATATAATATAACGGTTTCTCAATTACTGCTTCATGCAGATTTTACATTGCTACCAATACATACATGAAAGGAAACCATTTTTTTAGGTGGTATTATAAGTTATGTTTAAAAGCATGTCCCATGGAACCTTAGACCAAATTCACACTTCTTATGTAAACAGAACATTTTATAATTTAAACGTCGCCGGCGACGTTAGATTCAGCATACATTAAAAATGGCGTTTAAACACAGAAACACGCCGCTGATGCAGTTTCCCACGCTTTTTATGTGCACACGTTTGATTCGGTCTAATATAAGCCACTTGGTGTTAACATACAGGGAGACGAGTCAAATATTCATTTATATACCACATTTGGTTGAATTAAAGTTATGTGAAAACTTAAAGTTGCCCTACAAATTAACCTGATTTCTTATCCTCAGATCAATGTCCCTATCTTTTTTGGGTATGTTTTTTTATGTGTAAATATATCTCTGTTCTTCCATGGCCTCGACTATCATTTGAGAGCAAACTTGAATAAATTTCATATTTTGTGAAATGTGCCGGGCCCGCTTTAAAAGTATCCCCTTCATTTTTTGTTGAGTAATTTCCTTCCCAACCTTCTTGCATCTACTATTTCCACAATGCCATATCATGGTGGGGCCATCTTAAGACTGGCGGGCATCTTTGAAAAATAATAATAACAAGATAAGGCAATGAAATTCCAATGATTATGTTTCCCCGTACATTTTTTGCAATCATAGAGGCAACTATTTCATTTTTCATTATTCATAATTTTTGAAGAAACACCATTTCACCAACCTTCAGCAAGCCTCTAATAAATACCTACACATTGTGTCAAAAAAACACCACCCTAACATTTACAAATGAGTTTGCAACTGTTTTTGAATTTAAAATCTACTAAAATACATTCAGAAGGGTGATCACAAGAAGAAAGCTTGATATTTTCTTTAAAATACAACATATGAACTTTTTAGAGATGTCATCATCCAAACGCGGGCAGAAAATCATAACGCGGGCGGGGTTACGGGAAACATAACATCGACTTTCATACGCCTAATAAGGCCTCCTTCACCAACGTGTTTTCAAAGTCTGACGAATCCAACTGGTGTATTTCTTTGCCTGGGCCTTACTTTTGAAATGGACCCCATTGGATGCCTCTTTTTAACACATGCCAGTTAGGGCCATCGTCATGTAATTGTCTCAAGAAGCCTCTCCTCGCGTTACTAAACATGCGCGTTACTCCGCTGGAATGCCAAAATTTCCATTTTCTCCCCTTTTTGAAAGCATGTCTTCAGAAAACATTGTGCTGCTTCTGGCTCACTCTTCCCCTCCCGCTCTCCGATCACATCTAGATGAAATACAGCTTAAAAACCACCTCCCTACCTCATGTTGTTGGAGGGAGTCTAGTCAAACTTCACATGCGTAATATTTTATAAACTTTGTAACACGATACATAAGACGAATTCGTATCAGCTATTTAGTTGCTCCCATGAATTTGCTCGCATGCTTTGCACATGGCAAGTACAAGTGGATTTCCCATGATATTAGATCAAAGTTTGGCGGGGTGCTCGCTTTGAGAAGTGGTTTCTGCATACCACAAACACAGCGGACTGAAAATATTAGAACTGTAACCATTGAAATTGTTATCAGGAAAAAATCCATCCTAACTACTGGAATTGACAGTGGTGAGGAATTTGACGCCCATGTCGACTCCCACGTCCTGTTCAAGTCTGTCAAAGTGGATGCGAGTATAATCATTTTCACATGATGTTTCAGTCTAAACGATGTATAAGATTGAGTAAATATGTCAGTAACTTTCTTGAGACCACTTAATGTTGCATTTTCGCAGTGAAGTGATTAAAAACCAGCAACGGATGATATAAATATTTTTTCTTAAAATAGGTTTCAATTGGTTGGGCTTTGAGACAAACAATAAATCACGATGGCCTATTACACAGGCTTTGTGAAAGATTTATTATCCAGACCACTGATCTCTATACAATGGATTGGTACACAACAGTAATTGTATAGTAGCGAATGAAGCACCGTCGGCCATCTTGGTTACCGAACACAATAGCATCCGGAGACAAAATGTTCAAGAGAAGTTGTATCCGGGGGCCGTTTTAGAGAATGCCATCCCTACACGGGCCACTTACAAATACAATGAGACTCACTTCACTTGGCTTGTTCTGTAGTTGTTATATCGCTTATTCACATTTCTAAGGGAATCACGTTGTGTGTAAATGGACGGCTACTTAACCCAACCTGCTTGGGCGCTTTTTGGATTACCATACCAATATGGCCGTAAGTGCCTCAAATACGAAGCCCAGGTTTCCAATCCATTGTATAGAGATCAGTGTTCCATACTGATGCGAAAGAGGTCATCCTGGCCTCTAATTCCGGTATGCGTACCTACCTAAACAGAAAAGGCAACTTGACCCAATGAAATACCTAGATCACGGGAATCAATAGTAAATGGAATAAAGCTCATACACACTACTTGCTTATCGATTGATCAGGGGTTGGGTTTTGAAAACAAACTAAGGAGCTTATACTACGTGAATTAAAAACTTGTGCATGTGTGAGATGAACTTGACCTTGATAAAATCACTGAGTCATAGATTTGTTGCTGTCTTTAAGAAAAGCAACTTAATATACTTCAAGTTGAAATAAGAAAGAAAACGATTAAAAAAACAAGCCAGGGAATGACTAATTTTGTAAGCACACATTTGTTCCTCCAATTCCAATTGGGATTTATTACAGTAAGCAGATGCGTTGAATGTCGAGATACGGGGCATGGCATTATGAAAGTAATGATGACCCCGCTATGGGTTTAATGATATGATAGCCATGATCTCCTTCACTGATAGTTCAAAAAGGTTAAATGTTCACACACACTCTCACCCAATTAATCTTGATTTGTAAATGAAAAGGTTTACAAAACAAAAAACTATAATGTAATCCAGGTATAGATAGATACAAGATATGTCATAAGGAACTAAAAAGAACTGAAATCTTTGCCATATCCTAAAAAAACGGAAGATTTTGTTTCCTTGCTTGCAACAGGTGAAGTGGTGTTGGATTCGTCCTATCAGTTGGCACATTGGTATAAATAAATTCATGATTAATCCGTAGTTGAAATAATCAAGAAAATATAGCATTAAGTTGACAAAGGCATCATGATATTGATATTGTATACATTATCACAAAAACAAGTTTAATGTGTGTAAATCCCATAGGAATGGCGAAAAAAGGGGTGTGTTTACATAATTGGTCATATCTGGCTTATTTTTTAATCGATTTATTTCATTTTTTCAACATTTGGAAGTATATTAGATGTGTTTTATAAAAACAACAACAAATATATGATACAGTGATTGCATTAAGGTCAAGATCATCTTTAATCCTTGCACAATTTTTTTTGATTCACGTAGTACATTATCAAGAATTTGGGTAGGTACGCATACCAGAATTAGAGTCCACGTAAACTCATTCCGCAATACTGACCTGCTTCAGCAATCTGTGCCAGGGTAACAGGTGTAGGATGTATTTGCTGAACCTGCACATGTTGTAATGCAGCTGCTGCCTGCTCCACCTCGCTGACATGCACCTGTTGGAAGCAAAGAGTATATACATGGTCATGCGCCATGAATTGGGACCCCAATTGACATGTACTAAATCAAATATCATGGGTTTTTGCTTCAAACATTTATAGCCTGAAAAGTAAACATGGGACTTAATAGAGAAAGGATGTACTTTTTCTGAAAGCAAATATAATGGCAAATCATATTTTATAATATCAAGGTCGTTGTGCAGGGTGTGTAGAAAATACAGGGCAGCAATTTCACTCACTCTCGAGAGTGAAATACTCATTGAATGTTGCACTTCACTCTTTGAAAAAAAGTTGAGAGTGAAGTCACTCGTAAACTTTGTTCTCAGCAACACTCAGTATGTAGATTTTACTCTTCAGATTTTCAATTTTACTCTTGAAAATTTTGCACCAAGAGTGAAATACTCTTGAGAAAAAATGTGAAATTACTGCAGGGTGAAACAAAGAAATATAACAAAAATACGATATTTTTCACTTGCCATTTTCTTACTTTGAGCATCAGCCATTGTCATATGATCAAGTTACATGGTTCAAAAGTACATGATTTGATAGAACAGTGCTTCCTTTAGAGGGGTAGAATTTCGTCACTGCGTGTGAGAATCAGTCTTGATTCCCCATAACAGATTTTGCGGGAATCATCAAATTCGCTACTGTGCTCAGTTCTGAAGTTTACGAGAATCAACATTGATTCACGCAAATAAGTTTGTGAGAATCTTTGCGAGACTCGATTCTCGCCGAAATTCTAGTCCTGCTTTAAATCTTTAGGGGTATGTTTATACTGGGTGATCAAAGTTTGTGCAAACAATATTACACATACAAAATTTTGGTTACATAAACAGCAATGGGATGAACCTCTCATTTTATGGCAGTACTTATGATCTCCTGACCATTTTGCACCAATTTCATGAAAATCAATATCAGATAAAAAATGAGCTGTTCTATCCATTTAAGCGCATTTCAAGGGTAATGTCAGAGGGGTCCGGGAATTAAATTGTGGTATATTTGAGCCTTTGTGACATGTTTACGTCTTTTTTTTGTTTTTTGGAATGGATTTGGTCACGAACTCCATTCTCACCTAGAAAATGATTCTGCATATGTAACTTCTTTCTTTCTAAAATGAGCATTTTTTTTTTTTTCAAAATTGGCTCCCTAGCTTCTGCCTCAAGCACACAGTTCTTCATTAGTACTCTCCTGCTTTAATCTTTAAGGGTATTTTTATACTGGGTGAATCAAAATTTGTGAAAACAATATTACACACAAAATTTGGTTACATAACAGCTAATAGGATGACGCTCTCATTAATGCATTACTTATGATCCTCCTGAAAAAAAGGTAAAAATTTTATCTTACTTTAAAAAAAGGCAACCGAAATAATACAAATTTCAAACCTTTTTTGTTTAGCAATATTACAAGGACAAAAGGTCCTCTAAAGATTTGGCATGAAATCCACTATGAAGATCCCCACACTGAAAGAGAGGAAGACATTTATTAAGTATTAACTACTTAGATCACAGTCTGAAGGCGGAGCATCAGAATCCCCTACTTCATCAATGATCCGCAGTTCTCCATTGATGATCCGCAGTTCTCCAACTTCTGCCAAGTTTATTTCTACTTTTCGACCACCGTCTTCATAGTTGTTATTCATAACACTAAAGAATTTTACCTGGAAGTTCAGAGTTGAACACCAAACTTTGTTATTGGTTGGATTACCACCACATTTTACAGCGTCGTATCATCCATATCATTCAGCTGATCTGAAGAGTGTGTGGTGATGAATTTACGCTGGACGTATTTTAAAATGGCGTCGTAAAAACCCGAGTCAAGTTGCTACTCTTACGAAGCGCAAACTAACAATGGGCCGGCGCGGTATCTCGTTAAATTTCGACTTGCTTTTGGTAGAAATATTGTTGAAGGGATAGATTGACTAGCTATAACTCAAGAATCAAACGATTTTTTCATGCCGGATGCCGCGAAAGTGGAAAAATACGGCAGTTTTGGGACCCATCGTTCGCCTGTATACACATTGAGTAAAGCAATCAATATGTGGAAATCGGTGGTACACTGGTCTGACTTCATTTTATGAATGGCTAACCCAAACTATGGGCATTGTAGGACCACGGGATCACACCGGGAAGCCCCAAAACCTGAGTCACCACAGCCGAATAGCCAAAATTCAGTTAGTGCCCCCCCCCCAAACGATGCCCCCCCCCCCCCCCCCCCGCCGCGTGAATTTCCATCATTCAGTGCCGCGTTGAATGTGCCAAAGTGAATTTTGTACAATATTAACTCTTCTGGCTCTTGCTGGCTGCTGCTTCGGAACATTTTTCTGCTTGTATAATCGTAACAATGTGCATTAGTAGTAATACATTTTAGGCCTTTTAAACATGGATCTGAAATCAGAATTTGAAAATATTCAACCGTTTTTTTTTTATACAATTTTTCTAAAAAAGTTGTGTTTTGACGGTGTGCTGTGCTTGAGCGTGTGTGGTGTGCTGCGTGCGTGATTTCAGGGGGTGTGTGGCATAGCTATTGACATACGTTAGTCACAAGGCAGAGCATAAAAAGAGTTTGGTTTTACATCAGAGTAACTCGCTGTCCTCATTTTTTTGGGTGAACATTAAAATCTCATGATTATTTTCAATCTGGGCTGGAAAAATTGCCAACTATCCCGACAAAATTTCCCTCAATTTGCAAAATTTCCTTCATTCTTAGTTCTTTACTTCATTACAAAAATTTCCCTCAAAATAGTAAGATGTTCCCTGAAACACGTACCAGGGTTTCCTACTTTAAATCCCAGTTCCCGAACTTTTTCCAAGCTAACGTTTTCAATAATTGATCAGTTGGCGGCAATATAAATATTCTTCCTTGCAGAAGTGGTTATACTAAACTTCCAAAGAATAGTACAATTTTAGTTTTAAATTTATGTATGTAGCTTTGAGTGGGATCCTGGTGGTAGGTGTGTTTAAGGGGGAGTAATTTCCTTCCTCTGTGTACACGGTATACTCTTCGTCAAGTAAATTCTGAAACAAAATTCTGGCTACGCGCGCGCGTAAACCCAGAAGAAAGTGTGTGACGAACTCTGAACAAAAGATGACAACGGAATCAAATACGCAATTCATAGATGCGCGCGTGCCATTTGTTCATGAAATTATGACGGTGATTATAGTACATGTAGGCTGTCAATGAAATTTTTGGAAGTCCAGGTCACTTCCTAATCTCGGCAGAAATGAAATTATCTCTGCTCCTGGAGTACTGACAGCCAAGATCATCAAAATTGGCCAACGTTCCGCAGATATCAGTATTTTAAAATGCTAAATTTGGAAAATTTTAGGTTTTTTCTTTTTTTAAAATTTGAAAAAAATGACAAATTTGCATATTTGAGGTTGTCTAAAATAGCTAATCCGCCTGAATTGGATATTTTCACACATGTTCCCCCCCTTCAACACGTTGTTTAGGACAAAACATCTAACCTAACAAAAGTCCTATTGTAAAACAAAGTTTCGAAAATTTTGTACGACAAATGAATTGCTTTTGTTCAATTCACCCAATGGACCGTAGCTATTTGTTCAGAAAAATGACGAAGTCCAGCTCATAAAGAGGCGATAATGACTACCGATTTAAAGTACTGATCATTTTTTTGCACTTTAAAAGTTATTTTTATATGTGCAATAGATAGAAGGGCTACCAGGCAGGTGTTTACACTTAAATGCACGTTAAATATGCAGTGAGATGATAATTTATTTCCTTAATATTGTTTCTTTCTATGGGGAAAATGCCTAATTAAATATGCAATGGTATAAAGGGGCGAAAATGATGTGTTTTTCTTGTATTTACTGCCATTTAAAGACACTACATGTATCTACCAATTCCAGTGGTAACAACTGAACAGTTTATAATATGCCAAATTAATGCATATTAATGACCTTAAATACACCGCCTGACGGGAAAATGCCTCATTAAATTGCTAAATGTTATGAGGCTAAGTAATTGACTATTTCTTGGCAATTAGGCATTTTATGAAACACTATCTCTGAATCTACCATTTCACGTGTAAACACTGAATGACGTTACAATATGCAAATGAGATGTCATAGTAATTACTTAGTAAACTGCCTGTATAAGACTGGCCGCATTAAATATGCACAAGTGGTATAGGAGGCTCCAAATAGTGACTATGTATTGTATTAAGGCATTTTAAATCAAAACCTATCTACATGTAATCTAACATTTTCAGGTGTAACCAACTGAGTCTTTTTTAACAAATATGCAATAGATGCATATTAATTAAGTACACTGCCTGTAGGAAAAGGCCTCATTAATACATGTAAATACTGTAGATGCTAACACTAGTGAATTTCCTTTGCATTTTATTGCAAGTACATCCGGACAGTAAACAGAGACAAACAGTCATCCAACCAAAGAGACCAATGCACATTATATAGAAGAAGAAAAGGAAATTAAAGAAGAATAAGAAAAAGCAAGCCAAAAAAATTGAAAAAATGAAAAAAAAGAAAAGAAAAAGAAAAAGAATGAAATGAATAAGCAAAGAGAAAGATTAAAGAACAATGAACAAAAGAAAAAACAGAAAGAAAAAACAAAAGAAAAACTGAAGAAAAAGAAAGACAAAGAATTAATAAAAAATAAAGAAAGAGAAAAAAAGAAAAGGAACAAGAACAGAAATATATTTGTGTGCCCTGAAATATAGAACCTTGGAATATAGACTAGTTTACTTGGCTATTTTGTAACACAATGGTTATTTGGCATTAATTTGATAAATATTGATATGTTTTCTGATATATCATGAACAGTACTCAATTCAGCACCATCTACTGCTATTTTATTATTACTGATCATAATCAAAAAGATTATTAATTGATTGGAGGGAGTGAGTTCAATAAATGGCACCGCACTGACGCATCAACAAACCAGAATGTCAAGGGAACATGCTGTACGTACGCGCCGTCCATATTCACACTATTACAAACTCCAAACTTACTCCTGTTGATCTAAATTTTGCATTGCTTGCATTTCATTGAGGAAGTTTAAATCTGACGTTTACAATTCATAAATAAGTAAATATGAACCTGGTACATCCTACTCAATGACCAGGTTAATTTTTGCATTCATGTGTCCATCGCGAAAAGCTTTCACAAAGTGCAGCGTGGATTATACCTACTCGTTAGGTCACCCTTGGTACACACGGGTTTTTTGTGGCTTTCAAGGCATAGCGCTGGCTTGTAAATCGTTGCTCAGATTAAGAAAGTAAAATCCAAATTTCGGCGTGATGCATGCACTTTATGGAGTTGGGTATGTGGAAACTTTTTTTCCCAAAATATGCAAGGATTTGATGAAATACATAAAACAATTCTCAAAATATCCCCACCCAGTTCACAAGTTCACCGATTCTGTAGCGCCATCCAAAAATCTCAAAGTTCTACTCGAAGGAGTATAAAATAAAATGGAAGCCACATACGGGGAATTTAGTACATGGACAGTCTGTCATTTGTGCTTTTTTGATACAATTGGAATTTTTTGGTATTAAAATGTAGATATGTCCCAGGGAATCCAAATCAAAGTGTTACAATTTTTTAATACATCCGTTTGGCGGCCATCTTAGATTTCAACATGGCTGCCATTTTCAACATATTTTTCCCTATATATGGACTTCTGAGAACTAGAAGGTTCAAATTGGTTGGCAATAACCCATGTTGTTGATGTCAAGGAACACGAATATCAAAATTCAGAAAGCGCATGATTGTTCCTTCAGGCGGAACATCGTTGAATTTCAAAATGGCCGCCCTTTTCAAAATATTTAGCTCTATCTGGATCTTCTGAGCATATAGAAGGCCTCAAGTTTGGTGCAATTACCCATGTGTGTGATGTAAAGGAACACATTTATTACAATTCAGAAAGTCGTTAGGTAGATTGTTTCCTTCAGGTGGCCATTCTTTGAATTTCAAATGGTCGCATTTTTAATATAGGCTATACTTCGCCCAATATCTGGATTTCTGAGCCAACATAAAAGGCTACATTTGGTGGCAATACCATGTTTGTGATGCCAAGGAACAATGTATTACATTCAGAAAGTGGTAGATTGTTTCCTTCAGGTGGCAATCTAATTTCAAAATGGTGCAATTTTTAATATATACTTTGCCAATATCTGGACTTCTGAGCAAAAAAAAGGCCATTGGTGATTAATGCCCATGTTTGTGAGGTTATTTTGTATTGATGTTGTGGCAGAGTGTTACCGTGAAAGATAAAGGCTAAGGGACCATCACCAACAGAAAAGGGTGGCTGGATACCTGGCGAGTCCCCAGCTTTTAGCTAATTGACAAGCTGAATTGTTTACAATTTAGGCACAGGGTTTTAAAGCCAGGATCTGAGAGTCTGTGCTTCCTGAGTCAACATGGGTCTCTACCCAATTCGGATGATGGGGTGGTCCTAGCCTACTGGAGGTCCAACCCTATATTGACAAAAGATGCATGGAAAAATTTGTTTTAAATAGTAATGCGCTTTTCTCATCAGCACATGAACGTTCCAGACATCAACAAACAGCCAAGAAAGAAGAACTCGTACATGAAGCAAACCTGTATGATATCGATGTCATCCTGATACAAGAACACGGCCAATTTGTCCACCGTGATCCTATACTACAGGAGAACCTCCATGGATATGCAATTATTATGCCTCGACGGGAAGAATAAGAAAATCCAGCTACAGGAGGTGTGGTGTTTTTTCTCACCAAAGGCTCTCAAGTAACATTACCAGCCTTGTCAACTGTAATGAGCGCACCCTGAATAAACTGATGGGTAATCCTGAGACAACAACAGTCATTTGCTGCTATCATCCATATGAAACTGTTCTTCGCTTTTACCATGGGATGTCCACTGCCACCGGTGCAGTTTCAGCCCATAATCTCTGTGAATCCCTGGAGATTTCGGTGCTCGGAACTTGGGCCCTAGGGAAGCGCTGTTAGCGTGAAGAGGGGGTCCAGAAGAAGGTGGGATGTGCCGTCAGGGAATGCCATGAAAAATGGTTAGCCTTGTTGCCATGGCAACAAAAATCCAAAATCAAGCAAGTAGGCTGTGGACAAGGTCCTACCGTGCCCAAATGGAGAACTTGTGCAGCTGGATTACATTCGTGCATGATTTATCGCATTAATAACTCAAGAGCCTACAAAAATTTTGACGCGAGTTAAGTCTAATCATACAAATTGTCTCTTGCAGGAGCACGATAAGTTGCCGTCAGAGAAAACCCCATCCAGGATCTGGAGAAAGGACAGTGGGAGATACAAGCTCTGCGACCAGTATAGTGCAGCAGTACATAACAGCATAACAGGTTCAACACTCTTGTTGATGAGCTTGAAGATTAGAATACCAGCACAGTATAAATATGAAGCCGTCACTTCAGCCAAAAACTAAGAAAATTGCCAATGGAGATGCTACCTAGAAGAAAGAAAAAGACTCGCTCCTTTGCCTCAAATTGACAAAGTCATTCAAACCAGAGAAAAAAAAAACGAAGTCTGCAGCCAAGAAGCACCGAGACTAATCCACCAGAAGATCCAAGCAGAACTTGATACTTACACAGTGGTGCTTGAGAGCAAGATTAGGCAAATGCTGAAGGCACTTGACACACCTACAATCTCAAAACAAGCATGCTGCGGCCTGGGAGGCCGCATGATCGAGGGAGCTGGCTGATGAAGAAAGCTACCCCACCATAAAAGGTGAAACAAATGAAGAGTGTTCGACAAATGGTTTCAGCACCTTTAGTTCTCTACTTGGCAAACCAGTTCAGAATAAACCAACCGTGAGGAACTTTCTTCAATCACAAGATAGTCATGCCTTTCCTCTCAGATGACTTCACTTAGAGAAGCTTTTGATCTGCCTGAAGAAACTGAAACAACACCAAGACAGCCTGGGTCCCGACAACATTCCTGCAGTTAATCTGGAAGAATCCACTTTTTCATGATCAACTGTTGAAATATTGTGACAGACATTAACAGGGAAACAAAACCAGCTGCCTGATTTATTAACATCGTTCATCACTCCTCTACAAAAGAAAGGAGACCTCAAACCCCCAAAACTTACAGAGGAATCACCTGTCACCACTGGCCTCTAAGATCTACAATTCAATGATGCTCAACAGAATCGTTCTCGCATAGATCCCAGTCTCAGACGAAACAGAATGTTTTCGTTAAAAGGAAAGATCAAACATTCCTCAGATATTGGCCCTCAGAAGGATCATAGAAGAGTTGAGAATTTCCAAGAGAAAATGAGGTTCCAACTGTGTTTGTAGACTTTCAGGCTTTTGACAGTGTTAAACAGAGATTGTTAATGCTGCAAATTCTTACAAACTATGGTGTCCAAGACGAGATGTTGCAAAGTCAATTGCCATTCATGATGCTAACCATCTAGCTTTATGTAGACCATTGATAGGCCCCAAAGGAGTCCTCAAAAAACTAACTGGAATCCTCCAAGAAGATAATCTTGCTCCCTATCTCATTGTAATCGTGGTTGATTAGTCCTCAGTCAGTCTTGCCATCATGAACGACAAGGGACTCCCATCAAACCCAGCGTTCTAGACGTCACCAATGTCAGCATCTCACAGACCTGACTATGCAGATGAGCTAATTGATATGCTCTAAACAGCCGATCTGATATGTGGTGCACAAGATTCTACTAAATTACTGAAATGCTGCAGGACCAAAGGCGGTTACTCTAAATTACCAAAGAAGACGAATATTGACCATCAATGAGGAAGATATCATCAAATATTGACATTACAGACGGTACCCAATACAAAAGAGGTCAGGGACTTAAGTACCTGGCGTCCTATGTTGCCGACAGCAAGCAAGACTTGTGTCACGGAAGGAAGGACAATGCTTGGAATGCCTGCAATAAACCACCACCTATGGCAAGTCTGGTTCTACTTCAAACCAAGCTGAGTTCTCTAGAGCCTGTGAAGAGAGCATCCTGTTATATGGATCTTGGACCCGACAATGCAAAGACAGAGCTACAGGATCAAACTGGATGGCACCCTAAAATTCTTAGGTGAGGGTAACCAAAAACCATATCCTGGCTGTGAGCACAAGACTAAAGCACAGATATGTGGAGATATCCCTCTGACGAGGGACAATCTCATCTTCTGTGCCCAACGCCAAGCACGATTTGCCGGTCACTGTTATAGTGGGATTGATCAAGTATAGTCTTCAGGATATGGTTGGAGGTTACCATGCCCAAACAGATGTGATTGCTCGAGACATGCAGCAGGATCCATCGCCTCCCCACTTAATGACAGACAGGGACATTTGGCGCTAGATGGTGAACAACATCTCGGCTGTGGCCGCTAGATAGATGGATATTGGTTTCAATACTTAACATTGCACTGGAACAATGGACACACAATATTGAAACCTATAGCCTATACACAACTTGTTTTTTTATAATTGAAACACCCAGAGCATGGCTCTCCTAGAATTCCATGATTTTAGTGGTTCAGGTGCATTACGCTGTATATCGGATTAGGAAGGAGCATTTGAGCTATTTTGCTCATAAGGCCTATATCGGGAGGGAGTGGCCATTTTGAAATTAAAGTGGCTGTCAGAAGAAATCACTCTGTAACTCTCTGGATGCAATATATATTTTCCTTAACATAACAAACATTAGGATTGCCACCAAATGGAGCATCTATGTTGCCCAGTCCAGATGATATTGAGCGAAGTATAGGCCTACGTTAAAAATGGCAGCCATTTTGAAATTCAAGATGGCCGGCAAAAGGAAACAATTGGCACTTTCTGGATCGTATATGTGTTCCTTGACATCAAACACATGGGTATTGTCACCAATTGGAGCTTTCTATGTTGCTCAGAAGTCCAGGTATGGCGAAGTAGGCTGGCCTATAGGGTGGAGTCGGGTATGCCGACGCGGGTATCCTCCGAACAACACTCGATTTCGCTATATTTGCGAAAGGAGGGAGACAGTGTTACCACCCCTATTGTGTTTAGCTGTCTTTGGACTTAATTCAATGTAAACTGACCAAAATGGAAATCTCGTACGTTCCTCTCCGCGAGATACAAAAAAACACTTTATAGTGAAAATGAATATTCAGAACATATATTTCTGGATGACATATCAAATCTACAAGTAGAGAGAGAAAGGGGTTTAATAGGACTGAGGGTTCCTTCACAATAAATCATGTTCAAGGGGGGGGGGCACGTCCATAGGATTTTAATGAAATGAAAGGAGATTACAAACTTCACCTGGTTTGGGGTACTCCGAACGATCCTTTCCATGGCAACGAATATATGTTTGGTGTCCATCTCATCTACATAATTTGAAACTCTCACCGAGCTTTCCATAATAACTATTATCATTTACTTTATGTTACAAGAACAAAATTGCTATTTTTGTCCCCAAAGTGCCTGCCATTGAAAAACCAACGTTCGGCATTAGCCGTGAGGTTTCGGGGTATCCCGAACGACGCCATTTTGTTTGTTTTGGATCATAACTTCTTTTCTAACAGGTTTGAGTTAAGAAAAACATGTGTATAGTTAGAGTTTGCTTACACTTTTTATTGATATGGTTATCTTTACAAAACCTTGTTTTTAAACCATGGACTTTTGCTTCAATCGAATGGTGTTCGGCATTAACCTTACCCCCCGACTACCCCTATGTTAAAAATGCGCCATTTTAAATTCAAGACGGCCGCCTAGAGAACAATCTGTGATTTTTTGGATGTAGACTTGCATTCATGACAATCACCAACATGGTTTTTCCAACGAGCTTGAGCTTCCTATGTTGATCAGAAGAGCAGATAGAGAGCAAAATTGTTAAACTGGCGGCTCATTTTGAAAATTCAAGATGTCCGCCTGAAGGATACAATCTGCGACTTTCTGAACGTGATATTTGTGTTCCTTGATAATCAACAACATGGGTATTTTGCCACCAATTCGAAGACTTCTGTGTTTCTCAGAAGTCCAATATAGAGCAAAAATATGTTGACAGGCCGCCCATTTGAAAAACAAGATGGCCGTCACAAACGGAAGGGATAAAAAAATGGTACATTTGATTTGGATTCCTGGGGAACCATTATCTACAGTTTTAAGACCCAAAATTTCCAATTGTGAAAAAAGCCAACAAATCTCAAATCCATCCAACACCGCCCCTACTATTGTCACCAATGCTGGATCAAAGCGGGACTCTTACACTTTCTAATGGGGGTTTAATTTTATACTTTCTACGGAGGATTATTTCGAGTGATCGCCGTTTGAAAATGGGCTTCCAATTTGTCTTCACGCTATTTTGCGCGTTGAGACGGCGCGTGTCCCCGCGCTTTCAAGTTGCACATTTAACAAAAAGGTGTTTTTTTTTTATCAATTCTTTATTAATATTTTTTATACTTTAAACATTAAAAAAATATACCATTGTAAGATGAAACTTGAAACTTAAATACCTTCACTTGAAGGCTGATATTTAACTGATCTCCCCTCTAAATAATAGCTCACTTTTTATCAATGAAATCAATTTTTCACTCTCTGCTCTGGCAGGAATTTACGCACGCACGATTGACAGGTCTTAATTTCTAGCCTAACCTACACAGCTTAGTTATCCCGACTTCGGGTCTCAGCGATCTGTATATTTTGGTGTTTTTTGGACTTTGGATTTCATCGGCGCGCCTAGTACACGGAGTCATACTGAAATTTCGGGCATGTCAGAACGAGTCATTATCATCTTTTGCATTTACGAATCACCCTCCTTTCTAGTATGACGCATTACATAAGTTCAATCGTGTAGCAGCACGAAGCCGACAAGAATATCTCCAAAATACAGACTTATATTTATTTTCATCAAAGAACAGATTGCAGGAGATAAATAACAATTACAAGTACTGAATAAATATTGCGGCCATTAGGGTTATTTTTTCTTAGTTGTACTTGACTTCCGACGCAGCACTGCGTCGACAAGTCCATACTTAATACAGTTCTTGATTGCTACAAGCTTGTCAAATGCATTATTGGCCTTTACGTCGTTCCGACACCAATGCAAAAACAAAAACGACGTAAAGGTTCCCTGGTAACAGCTCGCCATATATTTGCTGTTAGGTGTTACTGCATTGCGCAGAAGCCATGTCAACCTTTCTTTGTATGTAAGAAGCTAAAAGTTTCTACGACAGTGCCGTAAGAATAATCCTTGATGTGAATCAAGAAATCCTACCTGCTGAGGTTGACGTCAACATGTTTGTACATCGACGTGGTTGAACGTCAACATGTTGAACCATTTGCGAGGCATCAACATGATTCACCCGGCACTTCCTACTTGACATGTTTGCAAACGGCTGGCGAGGGTTGTGTATGTCACATTAACCGTCCGCCAACACTGATGGTTACTTACGAGTTAAGCCGGAACCTCTTTCGTGTTGTACCCTCTGTAAAAGAGCCGGAAATAGCACGTAAACTCGTCGCTTTCATTCACAGGAAATGTAACATGTTTTCCACTACTTCACCCGCCATTTTGAACTGCACTGCTCGATACATGAAAGGAGTTGCTGGATTTACACCCAAAATACGCCCACCCAAATACACAGCAAATTTCCCAGTACAGGCCCCGCTGTACGCAACTAGACCGAGTAGCAATGTAGGACGTGATAATGCTCTATCTTTTTCTTGGAAAAGATACCCCGGAGGAAAAGATACACGTATTTTGAGGGTAATGACTTTCTTGTACATCAAAACTAAAAAAATAGGATTGATTTTCTTGTTTAAGTTATTATATTGAAATTATTAAAGAAATAAAAAGTCAAAAATGTTCCCCAACGTGGGACCATTGTGGAACTAGTTTGCAGATATATTTATGAATTATATTGTGTCCTAGTAGGTATCCATTCTGCTACCCATCTAAATCTCAATTAGAATTTTCCACTTTAGACCCCATGGGTAACTCAAAATGATCATATGCAGACAGTGCCTCTAACATGGGTCTCATTTTCAGGCTCATTGTATATGAATTACCCCTTTTTCATGCCATTAAAATTCTAATATTTCTTGGAAAATTAGGCCAATTTCCGCAATCAGGAGCAAATTAACAATGTCCTAATTTGCTAAAATGGTCATTGTTTTGCAAAAATAAGCAAACAAACTAAATTCGGCCTAAAATTTGCATTTTCTGCATGGTGAACCTATAGGCCTATGGGTCCCTTCTTCACTAAAATCGTATGGGTCCTATACTTTTATAGACTCTCAGTGGCACGTTCCTATACCCAAACTAAACTTGAGACCCCCGGCTAAGGACCCATTTAAATCCCGGTGACAAAATAAATATCCCAAAAGGACCAATATATCAATGTTAAGGGTGATCTTATTTGCCAACAATATAATTAGTTTGCAATGGGGTGGGTTTGGGTGCGTCTTTGGTCGCCTATTTTAAAGGTGGGTCACCCGATCATGGTCCCATCTTCATGTGAGATGTTCTCTTACCAGCATCATGGAAGCATAATCACCAAAATCATCTGATTACAAATGTTTGAGTGAAATCTTTCCGGTTCAGCCGTTCTTTTTGGACAGTAAAAGCAAAAATGGGCACTAAACCCCTCGGGGCCCATGTTCCGACAAATTTGGAGACGATCTTTTGTTCATAAAATCGAACGGAACACATTCCCGACTCCCAGACCTAAATTTCACTGGGGTATTGAGAAAAATATGACTTTCCTCTTCTTCTGATACCAAATTCCCAAATTATAATGGAGCAACGTTGGAGGTCAAGACTCTTGATCGGGTCACCCAGCATTAGAAAATAAGAGCAGCACTGACATAAACTGAAAACATTCCTACATGAAACAGGACTTCAATATTACGGTTGATCCCCTCAAAGAATATAAACAGGCTCCAAAATAAGAATTGGGGTGGGCAAGGCAATTTTGCCCAATTTTAAAAGGGCACCAAGGCATTACATGTTAAAGAATAGCAATTTTTTTAGGGCACCAAGGCAAATGGTAGGGGCACCTAAGGCAAATTGCCTTAGGTGCCTTAGGTTATTTTGGAGCCTGATATAAATATAAAAAGTATCATATCGAGGGGTTAGTGCAAGAAGGCCCCATCTGCAATAGCTGCCATTTGT
>JAMKCH010031451.1:0-16297 GCA_023653785.1 Ophioderma brevispina | reverse complement strand
GATACAGCTTAATACCCTTTATCTGGAAATGCTGGACTTGGTCATATGTGGACCATGACAAATTTGGACGTGATAGAGGAAATGTGTTACACCATTCTCAAAACAATGTAAGGTGTAATTTGACCTAATTTGGGACTCATCTTTCTTCCTCTTGAGTCTTTATATGTGTGCGATCTGGGAAAACCGCCACATGGTTGCAAATATATTTTGAGTTTTGACTATCATTGCAAAGTTTGAAATATAAAAGTGTCCATAACTTTTTACTTCTTTCTTTCTATGATACACATATCAAAGGTTATGCCTTATTCAATCTGTCATAAAATTAAAGTACAACATAGAGATTTTGAAGGTATTTTCTTTATTTTTCAAAACTGTCTGTGCGACATGTGGTAGGTTTTCCAGATCACATCAAATTTGTTTTCTGTTGTTTTTTTTTTTACTCATTTGTACATACAAAAAATATTGCACTTGGAGCGTATATATGGGGGATAGACACATTTTAGTGTATTAAAAAGGACTGGAAATACTTTTTAAGAAATAATAATCAATTTATTTTCATCCGAAATATTACCCCGATTTTATTAACCACTCTCGCACATACAAACACCACTCCCAGTGCAACTCCCATGCACACACCCCACTTACAATTTGGCCTTTCTTACTCATATAAAAATCATGTATCATGTATCTCGTCAAATATACTCTGATTTTAACTCAATATATAAATTGTCAAATAAATATTTATCAAACCAACTAAACCGAGATATGTTTGTTTTGTTCCTGTGACAGGCTCAGATTGGACTCGGATGGATAAGTTTAAATGTATTTTTATTACATTAAAGGTCCATGGAAATAGCTTTAAAATTACTCTATAATCCCACCCAAAAAAATGGTTTCATCATGGATGATTGGATCAATGTAAAATCTGCAGGAAGCAGTATTGGAGAACGTTATATTGATAAAAAAAATTGGGCATACATATCAGGTGTTTTGGAACAGCTTCAAAGGAAATTTCAAAACGAAAGTGATTATGGCGCTCGGCTGGCGCGAGACCCGCGTGTTTGTGAAGTCCAAATAACAAATACGCGATACGCATTCATGATTCGAGCGTGGAACGGACCCGTGCGCGTGTGGCCCAGTTTTCTTGCAAGACGTAAATGGACTTTCGCGTATATGCGTCGTACGTGTTGTATCATCATATGGCATAATTTTCTTGATTTGGTGCCTTAAAATACGTAATAATGCGTTGTAGTTTGACATTGGTCGAGGCGCCACCAGCGTGCGACCGCAACCGTAAAGAGAGAATTGGAACAGAATCGCTTTATCAAGTTCCCATACAAAGAAAACCAACAACAAAGAGATAGATATCCTGGAGTGGGTTTTGTTCGTTCCGCTTAACAAGACCAGACGTGAGCTTTGTTTACAACGTCGTTACTCGACGTCATATTAAACAGGGGTCAAATCCAATACAGAATCTTGATACGAGTTGCGAAAAAAGGAAGAAGGCCCTGTCGTTTGGGTATATGTATCCCTTGAAATTTAAACACATTCCCGATTGTTCACTTAAAAATCTGTGTTGCGATCTGATAGGGATACTGTTGAGGTATGAAATTGTAAGAAATTAAGAAATGTCATCCTCATCCGTTCCATGGACCTTTAAACCTCTGCATCATAACAAAGCTTAGCAAATTGATGAGTGAATCTTGGTAGTTAATTTGGTGTCACATTTGTTTGGGGTTGGTTAGAAATCTCTTGTATACTGAAAGTGGTAATTTTTCATGCATTAAATTTTTTTTCGCATTTTGCAAATGTTTAGCATTTCATTTCATTTGTTTTTGAATTTGTTTTTGTTCAGGCTATCCTACATAGAGTTACACACAAAATAAAAGTTTTTGTGTGTTTCTTAATTTCGCACTGGCTCAGAAGTGCGCAAAAAGTTCAAAATTAAATGTGGCACAAATTTTCCCCGTTTTTACAGTATCCAGTGACACTCACCAACATCTAAAAATAGTCACATTTAACGTGGCTAATTCGTGCATGTCTTAGATTTAAGCAGAGGACATTGCCAGGCTGGAATATGGTCCATAACTAACAAATAAGATGATGTCATCCCATGTGTATGAAAGAAAGTTAGGTACCGACTGTTTCTCTCAACATCTTGAGGGGAAAAAGCACAAACCACCACACTAAGTATAGCTTACATGGATTAAGCACAAATTTTCAAAGCACCGCTGCTTTTCATTGTTTCGGTTCATTCCAAGTGGAGGTCGGAGGTGACATCATCTAAAAATATCAAAGGTGTTTGTCTACAAGGAATAGGATTTATGAAGACAGTGAAGACAAAAATGTTTTGTGTCAGCAAGACTTCATACATGTAATATATGAACTTTCAAAAAATCAGATTTTAGTGCAGATTTTAGGTTTTTAGTTCAATGAGTTTCCAACAACAGGACCCAGAATGTCTCTGAAAGATGCAATGAATGGATATCTCTGTGATGATTTTGAGGTGGGAGGGGATTCAAAATTGGTCTGAGCACGAAAGAAAAGCATAAACCAAGTAAGGGTAAATGGGGTAAGTGGGACACTGGGGTAAAGTGGGACACAAACGACATCATTCCCTCAATCAAGAATAAAATTTGGCAACATTTGACACAGTGGTCCAACAAACATTACGTAACATGGGTTCTGATTTACATTCAAACTCAAGAATGGAGTTCTCATCTGAAAGTGTTTATTTAAAAGTCAAAGCAAGACACTGACCGTAATTAGTGCCAAAATCTGCGAATTATCTAATTAGGGTGTTAATGCTAAAAATGCACAATAGTTTTACCTGAACAGTAGAGAAAAAGTTTGTCTATACATTGAATCTATGATAAAAATTAAGGTTGTTATCAAGCAATGGCAAAATAATGATTAAAATTCTGCCAATGACTATTGCAAATGAGCCTAATTTAATTATGCTGCTGTCCCCTTACCCCACATGAAATTCACTTAGGGTAAGTGGGACAGTGCTGATTAGCTGGTACCTATTTTTATTTTTGTGTATTTTTTGAGAAAAATATAACTTATAGAAAAGTGTTCATTATAATACACAAAATATGATAAAAAAATACATTTTCTGAAAATTTTTTTGTGTGAATTTTAGACCAAAAAATGAGTAAAATAGGCAATTGAGGCAAGTTATTCGAATTTTTATTTGAAGTACGTGAAAATTATTGAGCGCAAAAATATAATTCATTAGTATTTGAAAACACTTTCAAAAGCATTACACTGAACTAATTCCTTTACACCAATGTTGACTGAAACATATGCATTTCCTTATGAGAAGTGGAAGGCCCCAAAATACCTATTTTAGCACCCCCTAAAAGAGAAAATGGTCTCAACCAGTGACCCCAGGTCACACCATGTTAGACCGATCTTCTTCCTCAATTCCGTTTTGCCTGCCATTACAAAACGGACGCGTGTACATTCGCAGCTCTGTGATTAGCAGCCCAAAATATCTGAGATAGATATTTGATTACTGGGACGTTGTATCGTCTCAAATGCGGAATAATCCTTACTACTATACCAAACTATCTGGATATATTTACGGATTTAGATACTGGATTTATAACGCTCTATTTGCTGTGAGTCATTCTTCATGTCTGACGTCTCAAGTTGTTTGTTGACGAGTTGGTTACTCCCTTCTCTCGAGGCTTTGGTGATACTTAGTCGGTATCTCGCCCTTTCGCGTGGTAGCAATTCTCGTGGCTCTCTTCACTTTCTTATCCTCGGGAGATATTGTGTCTAAGCCGCTATGCTGCCCGCCGACCTCTTCTCGGTGGCATCATTATGCCCGTAGCCGGAGTTCGGCTATGCAGCTAATTGTTTGCTCCTCGATACCGATTCGTTGTTCGGCCAAGAAGTTCCTAATGTTTGGATCATTATGTACTTCTACGACTCTGTCACCTGACTCTCTGCTTTGCAGTTGCACTGGTTAGGCTTCTGCTCGAGGCTCCACGAGCAGTTAGTGAGCTCTCGGCTCGGGTGTCGCCTCCCGAGGCTCGACTCGTGTTCATGCAGAGCTAACCTCTGGGTTCTCCCCTATGGTAGACTCTCGGTGGTTTTACCCCACTTTGTATACCCTTTCGGGCCGGGGTTGACTCTGGCCCGATCTGGGGAGGTGATAGTTTTTCATTAATCTAGCTTTGACTGCTCTTCGGTTGACTCCGGGTTGGAGTGCCGCGGCTCCGGTATTGCGGAGGTCTGCCTCGTTCTTTCCTCGGTTGTTCTGTCTCACCTGCCAGAGTCGAGGCCTATCCGTTACATCCATCTCCTGACTGTGACAGTCTGAGGTGGGACTTTTCGCTTATTTGAGGCTTGTTGGCTGTCTCCGATCATCCGTTGTCTGGATTTTTCGGGTGACTAGCTCAGCCTACCACAGCCTAGGTTGTTCGGTTAGTCCTTCGGTGACGTTGGTTCGGTCCATTGACTCCTGCAAGGCGTCCGTTTCTGACCGAAAGCTAGTTCCATCTTGGGATCTGAGTTCTATCGGCGACGTTTTTTGGCGAAGCCCACCATATCGTCCTTGGGTGTTTTTTTTTTTTTACGGCGTCGCTTAGCCCTCGCCTTTATACTTTTCGGGCCCTTTCCCGGATGGATTAGCTCGGAGATTTCCTTATCCTTGTAGCTTCTTCCTCCGGGTAAGGGTCGGACTTTTCTCTCAGCCCTCCACGGGGTGGGGCTTTAGCCTTCAGTCAGGCTCTCAACTTTAACTCCCCCAGGCCTCTCTCCGCGGGGTGCTTCTGTGGTGCTCGATCGGACCCCCTCTCGGGGACCGCTCCTACGTTTTTGGGGTTAGGCTTCTTTGCCCCGCGTCTTAAAGCGGGTCCGCCTTGCGCTGCTCTGGTTCCCTCCAGGATCCTCAGTTGTTCGCAAGGCTGTGGAGGCCGTTGTTCTTCGCCTTTGCCGCGGTGTGCTTCGGGCCCTTCGTCCAGGGGGACTACGTCGCACTCCAGTCTCTGTCGCAGCTCTTCCTCTCGCCTAGTACTTAGGCTTGGGTTTCTCTGCGGGGATTGCGGATTGGCTCTCCTCCAAAAAATTGGCCAGGTCTTGTAATCACATTATAAAGTATGAGGGTCCTTTACTCACCCCTGGGGTAATCCACTATCTAGGTGAGTTTTTGGCTTCTACTTTTAGGAATCTAGATTCATGTGATTTTTGGCTCTGGCATTGTTGCGTCTAACTTTGACTGCCCTATGGCTTGCCCTCTGAAACATTATGTTCTACCTCCGACTGAGTGTGCTAGTTGTGGTTGATGAAAACATTCATTCAACGGGGGTTAATGCAATGTTTCAGTCAAATGGTAAACGAAATCAGTTAGTTAAATGAGCTTATTTCAAAAACTACATTATGTTTTATAATATCTAATGAAGGCCTGATTTCCTTTCCAATGTTGACTTCCGATTCCAGGCCGCCCCCACAACATATGATAGGACATGCATCCGTGTGGGCTTTGAGCCACAAACGGAATTGGGGAGGTATGGGTAAACGGGTTGTGACTGGGGCATGGTGAACCATTTTCTCTTTTAGGGTTGGGCTAAAATAGGCTTTTGGGGCATTCCACTTCTCAGAAGGGAAATGCATATGTTTCAGCAAACATTGGAAAGGAAATCAGGCTTCAGTAGCTGATATAAAACATAATGTTGTTTGTGTGAAGAATTATTTAACAGCAGTGAATATATATTCTTTTCGGATAGCCTTCATCCCTAAGCATAAAGTACCCAAAGTATGGTCCCACTTACCCCAATGTGGGAATATGGTAACTGGGGACAGTTCTAATGAGCACGTGTTCTATTATGTGCATGTGGTACTTATACACAAAGTAGTTAAACAAAATTGCCTCATGACCCACAGTATTAGATTAAAAGTAGAATGTTTTTCATAAAAAACTACCAGGCTTTGTTTCGAACCAATTTAGGCTTAAGTGCCCCCACTTACCCCACTTTCGCCTACCTTTCACTGTACATCGCCATCTTATACTGGTATTTTATTTTCACGTTGCTCGTCATTCGTACATAGCTCCTACAACGCCGTACCAATGCTGTTATATTTTCATGTAGTGATAAGAGATCGAGTGTTTGACTTTGTACATGAAACATTACAGGATTTACAAACAAACCCATTCATCTGCGTTGAAACTGCCCCGGTGATGTAATGCCTATACGTTTAGGGCCTATTTCGTGTATGATTCGCTAAGCTATAACTCTTGCACCATGCTAAATGGTCTCAATCATGTCTCCCGAAGTAATACGAATTCACGCTTGCATTGTATTTTCTAGCAACGGCGATCTACACGGTATCGTGCGTTTATGGCTTCGCATAAACAGAAGCGGTTATTTGCGTGTGCATCCACCAAATCGTGTCATCAGAAATCTCTCCCGCATCAATCACCACCTTCGTTTCAAGTTTTCATCAAATAGTAAATTTTTTGCTTCGAAAAAGCATAAAGACGGCTAATTTCAGCTGTGAAACCACGGTAGACCATCATTAGGGCCGACTTCAAAGTTGAATCGTGGTTGAAGATGGTAATTTGGTTGCAAGTGGTTAGATTTTGACCTTTGACCACCACTCCTGCTCCTTGAGCATAGTTGTGGCAACCAGTCCAGAGCGGAGCTATTTCATTTTATTGAGTGTGCTGAAACAATAGTCAGTAGCGAACAACCACACCACCACAACTACGACATCAAAGAAAGATTACCATTCCATAAGTTATAAGCCCTCTAGACCTAATCCAGGGAAAACTGGAGTCGTTTTTCTTTTTGCTATTCTTTTAGGGGATTTTTTTCAAAGTACCTAATACTTCGGCTGTTTCCCTTCCTTATATAATTTGGATATCTGCAATTGTTTAAATATATTGAACATTGTCGCTTTATATCCATTTTTTAGTTAAACTAAGTTTTGCGACAGTGCCATGGCCTCATGGTCATTAAAACACTACACTTTTAATTATAATAAAGTAACCATTCGGATTCCTACATCCATGCTACGTTTCTTTTAAATTTTCTTCTAAGTTTCTAAGTTATTGCTAATATTAATACAATTTTTATATTTAACAAAGCGCTTAAAGTCACATTAATGTTATCCACTATACTTTTTTAGGCTACTTTTATTTTACATAACAGGGCATGCCTGAATAAGACCTCCATTAAAATCCTGCAGCTCACAGCCTTAGGCATACCTGGCAAAATACCCAATATGTACTCGTCAACAACAAGTTGTTACCCAACAAAATAACCACATCTCTTGAGGATATCTCCGTTCATTATTACAACCAAAACAACAAGGATTGCCATCACACTAACATGATCAAAATTTCCTAAAACAGTTTAAAAGAGTAAGAATTTTAAACCTTTTCTGCCGAGCAACATTAATGTAATCTGTAAGTGTTGAAAACTCTCATTAAAATTTGCTAACACTAAAAGAATACCAGATACTCGTTTTAGATATCTCCGCTCATTATTACCACCAAAAACAGTAAATGATTGCAATCTTAGGTGATAAAAAAGGTCCTAAAAGTAGTTTAAAGAGTCAGATTTTTAAGCATTTGCCAAGCAAAGTACGTAGTTCGTCTATGTAAACAAAGCGGGCTGTGAAAGTGATAGCGGCCGCTTGCGGCGCTCTTGCCCCTTTTTCGGACCCGTGAGGCATTGCGGTTCCGATTAGCACGGCGATTAGCGATAAACTTTGTCAAGGATTAGAATTGCAAATCTTGCACAGAACCGATCCTCAACTGGTCTGTGGTTAGGGTAGATGACCATCCTGATACGTACAGTGGCTCTCGGTTCGAACCCCCCCCCTCTGCAAAAAAAAAAAATAAAAATTTCATTATTTTTTCAGGTCAGAAGGAAAAATTAAGTCCAAAAAAGATAATAAAAATATAGCTGCCCTTTGAGGTTCATTGAGGGAGAACCTGCTCCTGGAGCATTGATGGTGGTCAAAAACTATACCGCGTGCAATTGCGTATGAAATCTATCTTGCTCATTTTTCGGGTAGTGTAAAGGCAAAACGCAGAATGTCCCGGCACGAAAGACAGCATGGGCAGATGAGAATCGAGCAGATGAAACAGAAAAACCAAATGGGCACATGAGCGATTGACAGCAAGCAGAAGGGACAGAATGGCCCCCCAAAAAGCCTGAATTGGCAGGCAGAAAAAGGGCAGGCATAATGGGCATTGATCCGGGGGTTACATATATATATATATATATTATATATTTGATAGAGGGTGTAGTCAATTAACGATCACCCCAATGTCACACGCCCGTGTGACAAACATAATCTCATATTTTAACCTAATAGTTACGCTTTGCGAGCATTGTTTCTACTTTAACAATTACATTTAAAACGATTTTAATGGTTCTAAATGGTAATTTTTAGCCCGATTCGCGCAACCTGTACTAGCGATCAGTAAACCCTATGTCATTAATAAAATTTTAATGAAGCCCCATCCCCCCATGTTTAAAAGATTTACGCTCACTGGAGGGCAGGGTTAAGGTCCGTTTATACTTCACTGCATTGTAGTGGCAGTCATTGCAGATTCAGTTCTACCAAATCGGTACTGTAATCACTCGCAGTGTCCAGCAACGCAGTGCAGTACTGCAACAAATTGATTGACCTGCAGTGAACTGGGTTGACCTGCAGTAAATCGATTTCGATTAGGAGTGCAGAGGAAGTGATGGAACATTGCAGTAAGGTCCGTTCATTCTTCCCTGCAATGTAGTGCAGTGCGTTGCATTGGCTTGATATACTGCAATGCAGTACTACTACAACAAAGTTAGATTCGTTTTAATTTGCATTACATGTGTTGCGTCAATTGTAGCAGAAAGTTGGTCGCT
This sequence comes from Ophioderma brevispina, assembly GCA_023653785.1. Taxonomy (NCBI): domain Eukaryota; kingdom Metazoa; phylum Echinodermata; class Ophiuroidea; order Amphilepidida; family Ophiodermatidae; genus Ophioderma; species Ophioderma brevispina. The sequence goes on along the minus strand of JAMKCH010031451.1, from coordinate 7,424 downwards.
TTAGGCAATGCGCGCACTGGCCACTGCATTGCATGGCACTGACTGCATTGGCAGTGGAAGTATGGAACGACCTTAATTTACTGCACGTATCTGTAGCAGAAGTCATTGGAAAAAGAAACGGACCTTAGATACGGCCGAGGAAGCACATAGCATAATGTACAAGAGAGCAGTAGCTTTATTTCAGTTGGAGTTATGGTAGCTATAGGTTTGTGGGTATTTCGTTCTTTTGTGGGGATCTTACAATAGGGAGGTGTAGGGGTTATTGCGTCACTCCCTTTATTTTTGTGGTCGATTGATTTTAGACTAGGTTGTGTTTTTTGTTTTTTTTTTTTAGGAAGTTTTATCTTTGTTACCCCTTCCTTGTTGCTGTTGTCCTTTTTCTCCTCGCTAATTTTTCGTTAGATTCCTCGAACCTTTCTCGTATCATTTCCTCTGTCTTTTTTGATTGTTTTTGGTGTAGTCTTTTGTAGTGGGGTTAATTTTGTATTTTTGGTTTTTGCCCGGTAGGTTGTATTGTTTGTTGTTATGTTTTTCGTTTGGCTTGTCTTGAGGTTAGGAGGTGTCGGTTGTTAGGGGAGTATTTTATCTTCTTGGGGCAGGCATTAGTAGAATGCCAAGTAGCCCCTACCGCCTTCGTTTGTTTGAGATGTCTCGGCAATTGTACTAAATCTAAACACCAGTGCTATGTTTAAAAGGGAATGAATGTATTTTTCGTGGCATTGCATTTCCTGTTTACATCAGGGGTCCATACTACAAGGAAAAAATTTAAAAACTACTTCCCAAGATCGTGTTGAACCCAAACCAAAGTGGTTCCACCCCTGCGTAATTTTGCTATTATGCTACCACCCGGGTATTCGTCATTTGTTGCCATTCTGCTGCTTCTGCCCATATCTGCTTCTCCTGCCGATTCTGCCAATGTCCATTCTGCTCTTCTGCTATTCCGCCATTCTACTTTCTGTCTTTTCTGCCGATTCTGCATGCCCATTCTACTTTTCTTCTGCCGATTCTGCCATTCTGCTTTCTGCCTTTTTTCCATCCAAACCGTTGACTTGAATCACCTCTCTTGAGAACTTGACTTGGTATGTCCGAAACAGCGTCCCCCAACCCTAATAGTTTTTTTAATTATGGATAATCAGCGAAAATAAAGCGTGTTCGTGGCGCATTACGAAATACTTACCGGACCATAGCTGTTAAACAGATCATCAATGGATTAAATCATTTTAATGTTACCAGAACAACCGGATGGACGGACGCACAAACACACTAACAGAGTTTCAGGGCGATTTGTAGGAGCTTGCTTCGCAGCTCAAAAATAAGAAATCCCCCCCAAAACAGGGCCCCAAACAAGGCAAAAATTATGTAGATTTTGGCTCATTTTGCTGCAATTTTTTTTCATAATAACCATTATTTTTTTTTTTGTATTTTCTTTTGGTGCCAAATGTAGCATCTTTTGCAGAACAAAAACTACCAATTTCCCCCATTTAATCTATCTTTGCAACCCCACCCGCCCTTTTTCTAATGTTTGGCATGGGTTGGCTCTTGAGGATATTAACATGAATCGTTTTTTTAGGCTTATTATTAACTACCATTTATACTTATTTATGCAGGGAGGTATTTGTTTGCCATCAGAGACGGGACAATACAGGTAATTCAAGTATACATAACAATGTTACAGTGTGTACTCACATGGGGCAGGTGGAGCCCCCACAAAAAAATCCTTGCCCCCTCAAGAGATACAGTTGAAGTAATGAATGGATAGTATTGACAGTATACTGTAGTCGCCTTTTGCATAATGCGTTGTGATATACATTCTCCCTCTCCCTTTTCCACTGAAACTGTCTGGTTTATTACATCACTCTGCCAATGTTATTATGATAAATAAAAATTTTCGATGAACTTTATTGTTTAGTTTTGACATCTATTTTTATCAAACTCCCTGAGCTTTACATCAAGACATGGGGATTTTAAATATTTTTTATTATTCCCGTGTACGTTTCTGTTTTTTGGTACTAAGGTTTTTTTTGTTTGCCGCCAGCAATAGCTGAAGACTCCTTTTTAATCCTCTTTGTGCGTGTGGCTGTGTGTATGTATAAATGTGTCATGTGTCACAAAAATGTTAAGTTGTTAGGAGCGACACCACAGCTTTTGTATTTTTTTTAATATTGGCGAGTGCGACAGCTTAAACCGGCAAAATTCTAGTCGTAGTTTATTTTTGGTTAGCTTTTATGTCCGGTTTTTATGTAAAAGCTCTATTGTGAAAACAAGACTCAATTTAACCATTATCATGTTTTGAGGAGTCCAGTGTGTGAAAATATCCGGATCCAAAACATGATAATGACAATAAAATTGGCTTGCGACTCAATAGCTCAAACCAATTACTTTGGGCTTAGTCGATCCAATTTTATATCAAACTTGGTCCATAATCATAGGTTCCCCCAGACATGACACTACTTTGTCCATGTGGGATGACAAAACATCACAGTTTAATACATGACTTTTCCTTTTCTACATTTCTTTTCACCAAATTAGGATAGATGCAATTGTTCACAAGGCACTGCTACCCTAACCATCCAATGCCTGGGGTACTCCCGTGCATCTTAAAAGTTTAGGGTTAAAGCCACAATCTGTCCTTTTTTTCCCAATTTCAAAATGCATTGTTTCTCCAAATTGCTATGTTAATGTATATCCATATATTAGGTCATAATCGATATATTGTGAAAAACGACCTAAAGCTTCAAAAGCAGGCCTGAAGATGCCATTTTACCACGTTTCTTCTACCCTAAAAAAAGTCGATCCCGACTTTTAATTAGTAAACAAAAGCATAAAATAATAATTTCTTTACAAACGGCGTGTTCCGCTTACCACTTACAGGGGTCTTTACTTACAACAATTTCCAACACACAGCAAAAAAATGCACATTGATGAAAATAAGGGTGCACCCTTTGTTTGACATTTTGAAAAAATTGCTGATATGGCTTTTAATGCTGTCAAAAAGTGTCAACAATTGTCATAACTTTTTTTTTGGTAAAAGGCCCCCAAAAGTTTGTTCCATTAGGCTGAGTGCATTTTGACTTTGAAAGTCCGTTAACCCCATTTGTTTTTGGTGTGTCGCCTGCCCTAAGCAGGAAGACACATATGGAATCACTTTGTCCACTGTTGTTGTCTGTTGTAGTTGATGTGCTGTTGTTTGTTGTTTGTTGTGTCTGTCTGTTGTAAAAGGGTTAACCTTTGCCTGTAATATCCTCATACTTAATGGGGGAAATTTAACCAAACTTGGTCAAGGTTGCAACATTTCATCCCCCACTTTTGGTTGATGATGTCCAGTCCACATGCACGTTCAAAGATCATGTGAGGTAAAGTTGTAAATGGCTGAAATGTAAAATTGACTACCTCATTTGAAAGTTGAAGCTCAATTGGAACCAAACTTGAATCAGAGGTGCCACATGGATCCCTCATTTGGTGATGAGATCAAAGGTTCCATCCCAAGTCAAAGTCATGTGATGTCAAGTTGTAAAATAGGCTGCAAATGTAAAATTGAACCTCATTTGAAAAGTTGAAGCTCAATTTGTAACCAAACTTGAATCATAGGTGCAACTAGACCCTATTTGTTGATGAGGTTCCAAAGGTCACATATCAGGGCAAAAGGTCACGGGTGTTTTTAGACCTATCATTAACTAACCGTGACGGCAGGAGACACAAGCAGGTAGAGGAACCGAGGTTATTTTTGTATTTGATGAACTGAGAAAAGTCATTTTTTAGACAGAAATGCCTCAGAGACAAAAATATTAAACAAGATAAAACGTGATCTCGAACCGATAATCTGTTAAAGTAAAATCTGGGGCTTGGCACTCTTTGGCTCAACCACCATTTGGCCCAACTTTGAGGCATTTCGGGGGAAAAAGCCTTTCCAAATGAATAAATGATAATAAACTTTTTGAAAAAATGCATTTCGCTTCAGGTTTTGGTGCTGACTAATGGAAACAATTTGTTTTGGTGGAATAGCAATTTCAACCAACTTGGTCGTCAATTATTTTTTGGACTCAAAGGGTCATCTCATGTTTGTAAAAAAATGTTCAGAAATTGTATTTTTATGGAAATACCTGTATAAGAAAAATGGTACAGTATTAATTTAAAGAATTGAATAAAAACCATGATCATTTTGTGTATGGCGTCGTTTTTGTTTAAAGGACCAACCGTAATAAGATAGGAGCATGTCAAGAGGTAAAAAGCGAAGGACAATGCCAGTTGGCGCCCCATCTCCTGGTCCACCATCCATGTGGAGGTGAGCCCCAAGTGAAATCCATGTCACCAAGATGGAAGAGAGCCGGTCACATGAGGGGCCAGCGGCGACAAAATGAAGTCAAGAGGAAGTGAAGGCAGTAAAGATAAAAACAGGAAAGAGGATGATGCTGATGATTGGGATTCAGAAGATGAGATTTGGAGAAGAAAGGGAATGGGAAAGAGAAAGAAGCAGGAAAAGGGTCAGCTGTTTAAAAGAGATTGTCTCAACAATTACTTACTGAAAAGGTGATAGCATGTATAATGGGGTGTGGTTGATGTATATTACTTGACCTTGAATTTAGTAGTGACCTCAGAGTTTTAGGTTGACGTTTTTGATGCCTTTTGACCAGCTATAGGGGTCGGGACTGGCCGGCGGTCGACATAAAAATGTTGCCTGCAGGGAAGGAACTTGGCAGGGACATGGCCGGGGAGTTTGACATTTCACAAAACAACCTTGTGTGAAAGTCTTGGCCATCCCCGGGTACCAGAGGCGGGGGCATTTTTTGATAGGTGCATGTAAAATAATCTGTAAATTTCAACCTTGATATGCACACTGTTATTGCGAACGTATACGCACGAAGTAAAGTCGGCGTAATCAGGCAAATGTGAATGTTGAGTGCTTATGATGGCGCTACCAACTTGAGGTGAAACCCACGTGTAGCGTTTGTACATTTTGTGCCTAATGATTGTTATAACCCCTCATATGCATAATCTACTGTAAATTTCAACCTTGGATATGCACACTGTCCTTGAATCGCAATATGCCTGTAGGAAAAGGCCAACACAACCAAAGGCTAGCACAACTGTAGAGATGCTTTGGTCACATTTCAAAATTGAGGTCAAACAAAGTGTGTTGTGTGTTACGTTTTGTGCATATTAAGAAAAAAATGTGTTGATGAAACACCTGATTTGCAAATTCAAGGTAATCTTCATCATTCAATCAACCAATCAATCAGTTTAGTTCATCTCAAAATAAGAATATACATCAAAATTCAATATAATTTAAATTGGAAATTACAATATAATATATATTATATAAATAGAAACGACATTAATGGTGAATGAGATTGGGGGGGGGGGGGGACAAAACTACTAACGCGTAACGTGATGTTGTGTGCTAGGTATAAAAGAGGTATAAAAATAAGACAAGATGTCAGGGGTACATCAGCAAAAACAAGACAAAAAACCGATATACAAAACATACAAACATTACGAACCACACGCCACAAATGACAGGACGGAACAAACAGACAAGACAGACAGGGCAAACTTCAAAGTATTATACCAGCCAGCCAAAAGGATGCAAGAAATAAAACATATGGAAAATGGTAATGTTGTAAAGGCTGATGAGTGTTTTTAAAGTTTGTTTTAAATTAGTTGAGGAGGGCAGAATTTTTTAGGTGCGTAGGCAGATTATTCAAATAAATAGACCTTTTATACAGGAGTGTTCCAGCAAATATAGTGTTTGTTCTCTGATTGAAAAATTCGACCGTGACCATTCATAATCCACGCAAGCACTCAAAAGAAAGGGTGCATCTAATTCAGAATAAGTGGGGATAGCCATGATGAGCACTGGTGCTTTATAGTTTGTGTTAATATTGTGAATATTAATGAAATGTAATTAGCTGATTTGCATAATTCAGGGTAAATTCCATTATCCACTCATTAGCACTTCTAGGGTGTTGTATGTCAATGAAATGTTCCGTAGGATTTTGGTGCTAAAGTTGATTTCCTGTTTTTCATTCAATAGGGACCCGGCAGTCAGAAAATGAGGGGGTGCAAATATTTTATGAATGCTGCACCCCTTCCTAAAGGGGGGAACTGTACTATAGGGAAAAATTTTAAATCGAGTAAATGTGGTAATTGTACATTAACATGTCCGTATCCTTATAAGGATTAGAAAAAAAGTATCTATTCCTAGGTTCCGACTTTAGTTAAAGCGCTATAGCCCCATAAATGGTCAAGGTCAATCCTGGGGGGTAAATTTTAAAACCCATTGCCTCAGATTTTGTTGAAACTGGTGATATGTTGTTTGGATTGTCTCACAGAGATCCAAAAATGTATTATTTGACAGTGTGTGAATTTGGTTGCTAACTTACATAGCACATGTGCAGGGTCTACATGCTATGGGGTCACCAGAACTTTCCCTGGATGGTGAATGGTGATATAAAAAAATCAATTAAAATGCATTTTCTGTTTCATTATGGACACAAGGAATAATTGCACTACTTCAACAACCTCGGAGCATTTACCCCAGGGTGACATTGAACCAATTATGGGCTATACCGCTTTAACTAAAGGTTGGAACCTAGGCAAATATATATTTTTTGTACATCATAGTGGAGAATCAAAGCGTTAGGTACATTAAAACACAATTTGATCGATTTTAAATTTGTTTCATGAAAAATAAACATTTCCCCCTTGAAGAAGGGCGGCAATCAGCCTGAAAATTTGCACCCCTCATTTTCTGACGTTTAGGTGTGATTGAAACCCAAACAGAAACAAAATAAATGTAGCATGAACATCTACAGGGAATACACACCACCCACACTATTCATAACACAAGTTGCACCTCTTCACATGGTGGGGTGATAAACCATGATGAGTACTGGTAAGTATTGCAAGGGCTGTGTTTGCTTTATGCATATTAATGAGTTTTAAAATTAATTATAATTTCACATAATTCAGGGACATTTTTATAATCCTCCCCCAACTTATAGCTAGGTCAATGATGCATTGTCTTCAAAACATGTGGGTTGATAACCATTATAAGTGCTCCTACATAATACTGTAATTTATGATTTGTGCATATCAATGAGTTCTCTGAAGCTCATTTGCCATTTAAATACACTATCAGTGACTTTGAAAAATATTTGAAATTGGCAAGAATAGCTTCAACAGTGAAGGATAAGTCTGTACAATTATCATAAGTTACTTTTCCAGATGTTATGAATTGGACAGAAAAGGAATAAAACGGAGTTTTTCAAGTAAGAGTATCCATTCAATTACGTGTCTAGTAAGTGTCCGAACGGACAGTAATGACTAAAATCTCGATTCTGTCCTTATTAGGTTGCTTCTGGTATTATCATTTGCAGGTATGTTATGTACTGTACTTGTTCCATACCATGACAAAAATCTGATTT
>JAMKCH010031450.1:0-16037 GCA_023653785.1 Ophioderma brevispina | reverse complement strand
TGAACACATTGCAAAATTGCAAAATATCATTGAATCCAAACGCTTGTCTTCCACCCCTCCTGCCCAAGTTTACAACAGGTTTGTCTCACTTCCTACTCGTGCAACATAGGTGTAAAATTCCACTTGACAAGGTTTTCAAGGAATTTTTAACATTTATTTTAGAAAGCTGGTCAGAAGAAAACAGGAAAAATTGGCAGCAAAGAGGCGACAAGAAGGTGGTCCTAACAAGCAATAAAGAAAAACAAGTTCCACAAGTGCATAGCTTTTGTGACCAAACTCTTCTTTTTTAGCCGTGTGTATTCCATGGAAAATTGCATTTCAATGGAAGTGAACTCGGCAAACATACGTCTAGTTACAGTCGTCTATGTGTATTCCTATACTGATATATGTTTAATGGAAATGTGCACATCCCAGGTTTCAGAAATGACTTACATAGTAATATACTGTCCAGGAGTTTATTTCCTCTGTTTCTCGGGGTTTTGCCGTTGCTACACATGTGCTGCACGGTAAGCATTCAAGTTTGGATCGTAAACGCGCCGTAATTGGTTGATTTAAAATTAGTTTTTTCAACTTGTTCGCTAGTGCTGAGGCATGAATGCCTTGCGTACGGTCAACTTAGACTGCGAAATTGAAAAATATGAAACATTGGCTACACATAGTTTCATAATGACTTACATAGTAGTAGTTTTGCCTGCTCCATTGTGTCCTAGGAACGAAGAATTTGTCCTTCATAGAAGTTGACACTAAGATGGTCCACAGCAAGCTTGCCACCATTCTTGTAGATCTTCACCATGTCTTGAATGGATACGCCCAGTGGGAGATGGGTGGGTTCTCTCTCTAGATCAGTGTTGGGATTAGCTGAGTAAGACAAAAGCAAAAGCTTATAAAATTGGTCAGAAGTTTTCTAAATTAGCTATAGTAAGGAAAGGAAGTCCTGTTTAAGCAATTTTCTATAGAATATTTTTGAAGGGTAACCATTATTTTGGTACCAGGTTCAGTTACTCAAAATAAAGATAACTATTAGGGCTAAAAGATTGAAATAAACAAGAATTTATTGAGCATAATTAAAAGGGTTCACCACAAATGGTTTAATCCAACTTTATGAAAATATGTAAATGAGCTCATTAATATCACAACTGTCAAAAAAGTTATACAAACACATGGACCTTCATGATGTTCTAGCATCCTGTGCCAGTTAGAAGTCATTGAGCCAAGCGATTAGTCTGCTAGAGGGGATTGATGAATTTTTTCTCGAATATGCAAATGAGATCTATTCATATATTCACAACTGTCCAAAACGTGTAAACAGCTCATGACTATCCTGTTTGTCACCGTGCCACGTTTTATTTATTTATTTATTAACATTGGCAAAAAGAAGGAAGAGCCAATAGGCTGAAAAGACACTAAATTAAAGGGAAGCCTTACAAACACCAAAAGGAATAAAGGGAACTTAAAAAAAAAAACAAAAAAAAAAAAAAAAAAAAATGAAGAAAGATTTAAAAAGACAAAACCAAAAAGGAATAAAAACTTAGACCGGAGTGTCCCTAACAGCTGCCTTGGAAAGCAGGAAAGGAGGCACAGGTCACAGCATGTTCAGGCAGATCCACTCCACAACTTGGGCCCATGATGGAAGAACTTCTCTGACAAAGAGTGAGGCGACTGAATGGTGGATAGAAGGCACGAGAATGATTACATTTGGAGTTGGCACGAGAGTGAGGAGTAACATGGGAGCAGAGGAAAACCCGCAAGAATTTTGAAGACATGACAGACAGCAAAAAAAGTCACGCCGAGCCCCAAGAGACGGCAGGGAAGCTTGGAGAAGGAGGTCTCATGTTTCACGTTATAAGTTAATGAGAATTGGTTTAGTCTGTAGAGTGGATAATGAATTTTGATGGCCATCAAGACATTCAGGTATCCATCCCTCAGCAGATAGTATAGGATCTCCACAGCATGGTGTGGCCACAGAGTTAGAGTAATACAAAGGCTAGAGTCGGACGTTCCATCTTGAATCAGCGAGCTCATTGGGGACGCTACATGTTTACCGGCCAAACCCAGTATCACTAAAACTATACAGCATAGAAAAATGCAACTTCTCTTTGATTTCGCCAAAAATGATCAATTTACATCCAAGAACATCGTCAGGATGTGTTTATGCAGAAAGTTTATCGTCGCAAAGTCGGGCACGGTGTTTTTGCAGATTTTCAAAATGTTCCAAAAAAGCATGGGCTATAGCTTGTTCGTAGCTGTATGACGGTGTGACGTATTTAACAAAGTAGTAGGCACAGTTGTAATGTTTAATTATTAGGAATTTTGACCTCGGTGAGTGCGAAACGCATCGCATGCTAGTTCGTTTGTAGGATTGGAATAATCAGCGAAATAAAGTGGGTGGCCATTCTAAAGAAATAACCGGGAACAGCCAGAGGCCTTGGTTGTGGGGCCCAAAAATGCTACTCATGTGATGCCGAATCAGTATAAGAACGTTAAGCTGACATGGCATGGGGCTGTGAAAACAAAGGTTGTGATTTTCTATATGATTATGAAGGACTTCGATTTGCGCTAGTTATTTCATCATGATAGTATATGGATACAGCATTATGTACATTCAAAAAACATGATTTGTTTGTAAAATTGAGGGCACCCTTCATCAGGCAATCTGGGTAGACTGTAAGGTTACCCCAATCTCACAAGGATTTAAATGTACCTCTTTGTCCCGTTTGTGAAGACATCGGATCAGCCAACGTACCGTGTTACCTCGCTGGTCCCACACCAATATGACGGGTGGATGAAGGGAAATACCAGGTCTGATGCCATATGTACCTGTCAAAAAAAAAATCAAACACAAAAATTAGAAAAATCCAAGTAAGTTTCATTTAGTTGGCCAATATTGAACTTCTAAGTGATGTCAAATCATAAGGCCATACAGTTAAAAACATTTGCCTCAAACATTTCAGAATTTAAAAGCAAAAAGCAGAAACTATTTTCTGATTTTTTTAACTTTTATTGATTTTTTTTAATGTATAATGTCAAATTTTGGTGTGTTTGATGAAAAGCGATGGTATTCAGAGGTTCAACATTGAACAGGGAAGTGAACAGGTATGTTGCAGAAATTGTTTAACCTATGAGCACTGGTATTGGACACCTTGTTCAATTTGTTCAACATAATTACATTTAGGTGATGTGGACCAATCAAATGAGCATGTGTTGCAACAAAAATCAAGATGAGGTTTAATTTTGTAATTGTGACATTTTCTGGTCTTAAGTTGTGAAAGCCATCTCAATGTCAATACTGTTTCAGAGATATATCTCTGGAACATTAAGTCTAAATAGGACCACAAGTGGACCAAATGGTAAATGGACCAAAGGGGAATGAAACAAAGGGGAAATTGGACCAACGGAGGAATTGAACCAAAGGGAATGGACCAAATGGAAATGGACCAAATGGCAATGGACAAATGGAAATTGGACAAATGGGAAGGACCAAATGGGGATTGGACCAAAGCGAATTGGACCAAATGGAACAGGACAAAATGGGAATTTAAGGTGAAATGGAAATTGGAAAGACCTAAGGGAATTAGACCAAATGGTAACTGGAACAACTGGCAATTGGACCAAATGCCATTGGACCAATGGCCATTGGACCAAATGGTAATTGGACAAATGGGAATTGGACCAAATGGTTAATTGGACCAAATGGGAAGTGCCGACCAAATGGGCATGGGACCAAATGGCAATTGGACAATGGTAATTGCACCAGTGGCAAATGGATACAAATTGGTTTTAGACTAAATGGTAATGGACCAAATTGGTATTGGATGTCCAAATTGGTAATTGGACCAAATGGAATTGGGCAAATGGAAGTTGACCAAATGGGAAGTGGACCAAATGGAAGTGAACCAAGGAAATGGACCAAATGGGAATTGACCAAATTGTATTGGACCATTGTAATTGACCAAATTGTAGTTGGACCAAATTGTAATTGGACAAAGTGGGAGTACACCCAATGGGAAATGGACGCAATTAGAAATGGATAAAAATGGAAATTGCCACCTAAGTGGGAATTAAACACATGGGAATGAACCAAATAGAAATTGACCAATGGGAATTGGATAATTAAATTGAACCAATGGGATTTGGACCAAATAAGAATAGGACCAATTGAAGATAAACCTTGATCACTAACCTGGGTGTACAGCTCAATGGACACGTAAGCACAACATATATAAAAGCATCCATCCACATCAACAGTATAATATGAGCATAGTTAAGCCATTCTCTCCAGTCAGTGGGGTAGTGTTGATGTTGCTCCACTGTATACCCCCCCCCCCAGTACCCTGTACCTCATACAGGGCTAAGAGAGAGAACCGTATCAAAAGCTATGTGTGCAAGAGTGACTGGAAAGAGAGCAAAACATATTTCAGTACTATTATTAAAGCTATGGTGTTCATTTTATTATAAGTACTATATTGAAGGTGCATTTGTTTTCCTAGTACCTCTACTTTGGCTTAGATTCACTATAAATATCCTTAAGAAAAGGCTGTTCCCATATTTAGTGATTCTAATATTGCGTTTGATGTTACAAGCGAATATTTGCATCACGATACCCCATAGGCCACTATGTTTAACTTCTTGGAGTAGATCAACTTTGCACGAAGGACGAAATGACATATACTATCCCAACAGCTCAGCTGATATAAAATTCTGATCTTTGAGCAAGTCGGGGGAATGGCCATGGACATGAAAAGTCCCTTAATGATGACATGTAGATGTGATCTCATTACTTCTTAGCACTTTAATGAAATTATTTCAAGGTGTCAATTTAAATTTATGGATTCTTACTGAATTCTACCAGAGATTGTATTGAAGGTATATAAATGTTAATCAAGTAATTAATCACTCACCAATTTAGCTACTTTCAGGTATGATATGTGGTTGAATTTATAGATCTCAAGTTTAAAACATCAGATAATCCAAAGAATATTAGGATGAAAATTGTGTGAAATATAAGACATACAAACAAAAATGAGACTGTTTTTGGATATTGACGTCTTTGTCAATAACCTAGGGGTATGGATTTCTTTAGGGTAATGAAAACACAGACTGTCACTCTAGTTATTCAAGATTCCAAGAGAGGGATGTTTTAAACCATCCCATAATGGGACTGCAATTTGCCTATTATGTCCTGTACTAAGCAAATGCAGTACTTAGGATAAAGTTCAGAAGTTCAGAAGCCACAGGAAAGTTCACGATCAAGCAACAACAAAACATCCCTAATATCTATGTAGGCTAAAAGAGTTTAAAAAAATGTTAGATTTAGGTGTTACAGAATAGGGATCTTGTGGGATCAAATGACCATTAATGAGCTGAACATTCCTAAACTGGTGCACTAGTTGGATGGCCTCAATACATCTCTGATTTTCCACTTACCACAGCTACTTTAGCTATTATCCCCATGGACCTGGTCAGGCTATTACCATAGTGAAAGGCAATAGGGTGAGGAAGAAAACAGACGGCTCCGCAGGCTGCAGACCGTTGCCTTGCTGAAGAACACACTGATGAGGAAACACAGCATGATGGTGGACACGGCTGAAGGATACCAGCAGAAGTAGCAGAACAGTGGGGTCACTGAAGATGACGAGGTTACCGACTGGAAACAACGACAGGTGATACTGTGGTAGTTATTATTTCTTACAATGAGCGTTATGCAACTTTTGCGATCGATTGCCGTCTGTGCGTAGACTTCAAACCAGGCACTAAATTCTTATATCTTTGCCAAATCTGACACACATATCGCTGTTGTGCTCCTCCAATAATAGAATGTTTGAATCTCAGAGTGCTAATAAATTAGAGTAAGATTTCAGAGATTTTAACCAAGTTTAAATAAATGAATTTAAATCTTTATAATTTTGCATATACGAGTACCGTTTCAAAAATTATTAGCGTTACAACAATTTTTGCCATATCAATTAGCTCATTTGCCATATGTAATGTGCCCAAAATATACCCAAAATCTAATCAGGTCGAGAAACTCTTCAACTCGCTTCCTTCCATTCAAGTAATCATTATACTCTTACAGAAGACAGATAACTTGTATAAAAGCCTTTTTTTCAAAAAGGGGGAAATTTTCTTAAATTTATGCCAATAGATGCTAATTAGATTTTACGCCACAAAATCTAATGGTCGAGACACTCATCAACCCCTTCCTTCCACCAAGATTACATCATTGTAGCTTAGAACTCAGCTAAATCGTACACAAAAGTGGCGTTAAACATTTTATTCACAGACGGCCGACGAAACACAAACGGACGAATGAACGGACTGCTCATTTCAAGTCCCCGTTCCGAACTCGTTCGGCGGGGACATAATGACATTCCTTTTCTGTTTTCCCATCCTTGAATAAAAAATGACAAGAAAATAGAGCTTCGAACCTCTGATGAAGCTATCAATGAACAGGCCACCCGTGAACTCAGTTGCTTAGCCCATTAACTCTTCATCACTTCCTTGAGACGACGCTCATCTCCAAGACCACGTTCTTGATGATCATTGCCACAGAGAACAACCAGGAGACAATCATGAAGAGAGGTAGAACACCCGACAAACATGAAGACAAAGCTGTAATGTTTAGAAAAATAATAACAAACGAGGCGAACTTGTATTAACACGATGCGCAAAATATGTCTAGCCGATGTCATGATCACAAAGAAGTGACAACTTAACTACACCAGACCACCCCTTAATTCAGCTTCGGACAGATCAGGTTAAATTTTATCATGTAAATTCCAGGGTAACCATTTTAGGATTCCAGGGTAAAATTTTCTTTATGGACAGACATTACAGACAGAGCCCAATTATAATCCATCGGGGACAATCTGTCAGCAGCATAAAGCTAGCAGATTTAGCTCCGTTTACCTCAATTTGTGAATTAGCAAGGCATTTAGCATGCAAAAATTACCAGAATTTTTATGTCTTTTTTGTCTGTGTACGTGGCCATATTGAAACATTGAAAGGCAATATCCTTTTTATGTGAGGAGCACCAGCACATTACCAGAGGCAAGGGGCAATGTTTTTAGTAGAAATTTAAGTTAAGTTACCCACCATAATTTTTCTTATTTTATTAAAGGTGCTTGTTCCGATTTATGTGTATTGTGTTCTTTACTGATATGAGAGCCTGGCACTTGCACATAACCCCATCAAGTTAACGTGGGAAACAAAACTTGTGGTTTTTCACGGTGATGCAATAATACATGTGCAAAGCCTATTCAATACTGTTCTAATATTGATAGTAACCACCAAAACGGCGGGTTTTTGTTGATATCTTGAGAATGATATGGATTTGAGGTCAATTCAGGACGACAATGAGAAAAAATACCAAGCCTTTAATTGATATCAAAATCGATACTACTTCTGGGTAATTCGGGGGGGTGGGGGGGTCCCAAAGACGATTGGGAACATGCACTTAAATAAACCAATGAGATAGCACTTTCATAAGGGAGTTTCCGTAACCTGAACCATCTGACACTTTTTTCTGACGACTTATGAATTGGAAACCCTTCACAGAATAAAGTACATGCTTATTCCATTAGGTTCCGAATTAATTAGTGTGTCAGAAAAAAATGTCAGAGGGGTCAGATTACAGTAACTCCCATTCATGAATTATACCTAGGGCCTTAATTTCTTGGACATAACACACGCACGCGTTACTCGTGCATAAACTGCGTCTAACGGTTGTTGGGGGGGGGCAAACTCGATGGTGGCCTTTTGGCGGGAAGCGGGCGTACGTTGCTAAACTGTCCAAAATTATGAGCCAGAGATTGATAGCTAATTATTACTCACAAGTCATCAATGTAAGCATGGTAGGGGAATTTCCTGGATTGTAAAGGGCCAGCCGACCAGGTCCATCTGTTGTTCACAGTAGCTTTGATGCTTTACCTGTTCAATCATGTCTTGTACAAAGAGAAACATTCTGTACATATCTCAGTTCCTAAATAGCTGCGGGGACTGGGACTTCCCCATACCTAGAAGAACAAATTCATAACTTAAGGTCCGTTCATACTTCAATGCATTGCAGTGCAGTGCTGCATGCGCTTCCAAAATCGTACTGACCAATCACTTGTAGTATGTTTTTTTTTACAACACAATGCAGTATTGCAACGAAGTTAAAATAATTTTAACTGCCGATGTAGTGGGGTGCAGTCAGTGGTGCAGTATGCCAATTCCTCAATCTCGCAAGTTACTGCAACGTACTGCAACCGTGACCTGCAGTGATCTAGGTTGACCTTGCAGTAAATCGATTAAGGAGTGCAGCGGAAAGTGATGGAAACATTGCATGTAAATTACTGCACAAGCAATGCAATGCAGTGAAAGTATGATCGGACCTTAAGAGACAGCTGTGCAATGTTATGACACATTATACTCAGGGTATCCTTGTTTTAGTGGATTAAAATATTTTTTATGATAGGGGTTAGGGAGTAAGGTAAAGGTTTGAGTTAGTATTAGGGGTTGCATATGGGTTAGGTCGGGAGGTAGGGTTTGTTGGTGGGTTGGGGTTAGGGTTAAGACGTTGCATTTTGACCAAATAAGGGTTAGGATTGGATTTGGTTGGGGTTAGGGTGTTAAGGTTTATAGTTAGGGCAAGGTTGGGGTGGGTTTGGATTGGTTTTGGGTTAGGGTTAGAGTTTGCATTTTGACCAATTAAGGGTTGGCTTAGAGATTAGGGTTAGCATGGGTGGGGTAGGGTTTAGGTTATGGTTAGGGCTAGGTCGGGGTAAAGGTTAGCATTTGCATTTTGACCAATATAAGGGTTGGGGTAGGGGTTGGGAGTTAGGTTAGGGGGGGTGTGGTATTAGAGTGGGGTTAGGAGGGGTTGGGTTTAGAGTGGGGTTAGTTTTAGGATTTGGGGTATTACAGTTAGGGTTAGAGTTAGGGTTGCAGTTTAGCTTATAGGGTAAGTCAGGGTGAGGGGAGTGTTTGCATTTTGACCAAATAAGGTATCGGCTTAAAAAAAGAGGGACTGTCACATGTTGAAGAAAACATCTGGCATATTTTCCACTTTCAGCTAAACCAGAGATAAAATTAAAAACATTTTGTCTATTGAGAATAAGCCGTTTTGTTTACTAGCTAACATATGAAGTGCTGCATTAACTCCTAAGTTATGAGTACTCTGGATCGAGTGTCTGCCAAAGGATCGATTATTTGACACTTTCGTCGAGCATCAGCAGATGGGGTCCAAGTTAAACTGTGGTCAGATCATTGATGCCACATTCTTGGCCAGGCCTAAAAATATGGGGTTTTGCCGTAACAGGAAAAATATCAGTGTCGGACGGTCACTCGATTTTGAACTTCACAATGTTACACTAAATTCAATACAACATGCTACTCTTTAAAGGTGCAACAAGAGATTTGCAAATAAACCGGTATCCCTAAAAATGTGAAAATTCTGAATTTAGATAAAAAATTAAAAAAAATTTCTATCAAAATTATCCCCAGTTGAAAGGATTAAAGCTGAGAATGTTTATTTAGTAGTACAAAAAAATTTGAAACTCTAATTTCCTATAGGAGCAAATACGAAATTCATCCTGTTTTCTATTGAATATAAGCATATACAATCACCCTTTTTTTTCATTTTAAGTTATTTCTGTAGCCAAATAAAAGGTAGGGAATCTATTACATGTCTAATCTTTATGGAATTAACACATATCACAGAAAATATGGACTACTTGAAATCTCTTTTTGCACGTTTTTTTTTTTCAAAAACAACAAAGATCTTTATTTTTTTACATTTTATCGTTGTTTTAATCTTATTTTGATGGTTTTGTGTTTCCTTCTGCTGGTAAATACACTTTTTTTTTTTAGAGTGTGCTAATGAAAATCAGGGTCGTCGGCATATCTTTTTTATTTTGTGCTAACTTTGAAAATTTTTCGTCGGCGGTTTTTTAGGTCGGTCCCAGAGTAATGGTTACCATACTTTTAGGGGGCCTTATGTTGCTCTAGTTGCTCTAGTATAATTCAACTTAAAACAAATAAAGGCATTTACATAAGCTACTTTGTTCCATAAATTATCCAAAATGAATGTATTCTTCACTGTTGGTAAATATGTGTGTAGGTTATCTGTGGGACTATTTTGTCATAAAATATAAAAATCTCAGAATATGCCATCAAGCTTACTTGGAATTCGCATGGTGTGTGTTTTCATTCATTCCTGATATCGCTGGTCCTGACTATCTTGTAGTCCACATAAGGGGGTATCTCAGTGCTCTCTGGATCCTGATCAATTTGTAAACACCACAGCTGTAAGTCATCAAACATTGCCAATGGTTGTATGGACGTGCTTGAGCATTGTTGACATCTAAGTTTCCCCCCCTGTTCGCCCCATATGGGGAAGGCATTACATGGTTAGTAGGGCTTGTCCCTTCCTACATATACATTAGTTTGAACAGCCAAGTTTAAAATGGCCAATGTTAAACTTTTTATGTATTTTTTACTTTTTGTTTGTTTTACAACTATCCATCTACACGATAAAATATCCAGTATATAAAGTTTTTATTTATGATTAATTTCAGTCTCTTACATGCCCAGATGGGGTTATTTTCCCCAAGTAGAGAATGGCATCCTCTATCATTTCTTCCTCGGATGGATAACCACGGAATTCTCAAACGTACAACACTAAATAAAACAAAATCATTGAATGTGAATCAAAATCAAAAGGATCAAATTAAAAAAAAGGCAATTTACCCCCGTCTATTGACAGCCTTTTGTTAACAACCTCATTCCTAAACCTTTTTTTCAATCTATTGTCTTTGGTTTCTAATACAAAGCGTATTTGAATTCGTCCATGTATCAATATCTTACAATAATCAATAATTGATCAGTATCATCAATTCCTTAACTGACAAATTGCTAGGTAGCATTGGCCCAGCTGATCGATTTTATCAATAGTCCTCAACCAGTCTGTGGAATTTAAGGGTCCCATAGTCCATAGTGTTAGAGTTAATCTCTCAGAATTGCGTAGGAAAGCTAGCAGTTTGTCCCGTCCAGGATGTCTGTGACGTAATTGGGTATTTATTCTCTAGTTAATCCACCCTATCAGGATCCGGAAAAGAAAGAGTTAAATGGTTAATATTCCAACTAAACTGACAAAATGTTATTGTGATTCCCTAACTGACCAAAATGGTTAATTATGATCCAACTACTGACCAAAATGGTTAATTATGATCCACAACTGACCCAATATGGTTAATTTGATCCAACTAACTGACCAAAAAATGGTTATAATATCCACTTACGCAAAATGTTTAATTATGAGCCAACTAACGACCAAAATGGTTAATTATGATCCAACTAAACTGATCCAAAATGGTTAATTATGATCCAACTTGACCAAAATGGGTTAATTATTATCCAACTAACTTACCAAAATGGTTAATTATGATGCAACTAAACTGACCAAAATGGTTAATTCTGATCCAACTGACCAATGGTAATTATTATCCAACCTAACTGACCAAACAATGGTTAATTATTATCCAACTGACCAAAATTGTAATTATGATCCAACTAACGGATCCAAAATGGTTTAATTTGATCCATTGACCAAAATGGTTAATAATGATCCAACTAACTGACCGAAATGGTTAATTATGATCCAACTGACCAAATGGTTAATTAATGATCCAACTGACCAAAATGGTTTTATGATCTCAACTGACTCAAAATGGTTAATTTTTGATCCAACTACTGACCAAGCTTTTTACTGACCAAGTCAAACTAACCATTTGTTTATAAATCGATCAGTCGCATTGTTACTTACTACTTCGGTTGGCTTGACAGTGCTATCCATATCATGCCAACGCTATAAACTGTACCGTTGGTCTCGTATCACAGAGCTAGGAACCAATACAAGCGATCTCGAACCACAATTATCACCTGCTTTCGCGGATCCACCTCCCTCACTTCTCTTTTATAACTTGACCTCAGAGGACCTTTGCAATTTGCACCCTGACCTTATCCTATGAATTTCCTTATGCATTTAAGGCCCATGTTTGGTTGCAATTGGACTTCAACCTTTCAAAAAATGCCAATTTACGTTTTCAGCCATTAACTTGACCTCAGATGACCTTTGACCTTTGGTAGTGCCCCATTACCCATTATCATCTAAAGGTATCCGAAGGGCATGCATGTCTTAAGTTGTGTAGCAATGGACTTTTCGTCTTGAATTATGCCAATTTTTTATTTGTAGCCCTTTTATAACTTTATGTCATGACCTTTGACATCGGTATGTTTACCCCTTTGGTGACCGCATTATCGTAAATGAAGGTTCCAAGGGGGCATCGATAATCCAAGTTTCTGTAGCATATTGGACTCAAATGAACAATTTGATGTTTGCAGCCTATTATCTAACCTGACCTCACCTGACCTTTGACCTGGTATGTGACCCTTGACCTCATTATCATATGAAGGTAGCAAGGGCATCTATGAACCCCAGATTTGTAGCTATTGGCCTTACGTATTTCATTTCAATGTGATGTTTTCAGCCCTTTTCTAACTTGACCTCAATGACTTAGTCTGTGACCCTTTGACTCAGCATCATATGGAGGTTTCCAGGGGCATCTATGATCAAAATTCTGTAGCAATTGGACTTTTCCTTCTCGAATGAGAAACTTTTATCGAAAATTTACCTTTCAGAAACACAGTCCATACGGGCACACGGTCAACGGGCAACCGGCTATACGTCAACAAATTAAGGCGACACAAAATGCATAAACAATCTCAAGTTTCAAGAATATTCTAGTCAAAATATCGCTGATACAGCAACTTACTTGAGGACATCTGTTATGTTGTCATTTTTTGTATGAAATCCCTCAGCGTTGGGGAGAACTCCAACC
Source organism: Ophioderma brevispina (assembly GCA_023653785.1). Classification (NCBI taxonomy): domain Eukaryota; kingdom Metazoa; phylum Echinodermata; class Ophiuroidea; order Amphilepidida; family Ophiodermatidae; genus Ophioderma; species Ophioderma brevispina. The sequence continues at coordinate 3,159 of JAMKCH010031450.1, read as the reverse complement.
ACCTATAGGCCAGATCTTTCCACCTTTTCTATTTTCATCGTGGTTTTTCACTTTTCCAAGAAAAAAGGGAATCATCGTGTTATAGAGGCTTCCACCTTTCGGATTAGCGGCCGTCTTGCCGGGAATGGCAAGATCCATTCCATTCCTGGATACGTTTCTAATCTAAAGAATGATCTGCATGTGATAGTATGCATAAAAGTAGGGGTCACACTTTGCTAGCAGATATTGAGGTCGGGTATAATTGATCTGAATGATATACTAGGGAGCTAACCCCTTTTGTTATCGGTTAGCGCATGATTGAGGTGAAAGAAAGACCTCTTGATCGTGGCTAACATGTTGACGCAAGTACGCATGTATATCAAGGCTTCAATGGCTGTGGAACTTTAAACTCGTGATTCACAATTTTTACTCGATCTTCGCTTGTGTGGCATCGGATGCAGTTAAAATGAGAAAGTTAGATTTGTCAATTCCTGAAATTGATGCCCTTCTAGTGGTTTGATATTTCCAGTGAAACCTGTTTTTTTTCACCCAAATACTGAACTTAGTTGCTACTCTTTACTTCCTGTGGTCTTTCCCGAAGCAATCGTAAATATGCATACTACAGACTGTCCCACAAAAACTATACCATCAAGATTCATTTTTTTGGCCAACAACTTATGTTCACTCTCAACCGGGAAGTTGACGATTTTCTATACCTAGACATGTTCCATGCTTTTCATAAGAATTTTAGTTGGGTAATTTAGGGGTCTGGTTCAGGATTAAGGCCAATCTATCTGAGACGTTTTGAAAACACGTGGGCCAGTTTGGCCTATCCCGTATCACAGAGTTTCATTTAAAATCAACTTCAAGCCATTCTCTATTGAAAATTCAAATACCCATATTAAGTGCTGCTGCTGTGATTAACATAATATTAGGTGATAATGTCACAGTGCCAAAAAATACATCTGCATTGGGAATTCTAATCCAAACAGTCTCTTTTTGTTCTCAGCCTTACACCGGTTTCCGCAGAAGGGAGATTCAATAAAACCACCCTCGCTGAAAGTAAACCAGGCCTTTGGACACCTACCATCATTTCCTTTATTGTTATTGTCAATGCTTGTTTCATTCGCAATGTTCTCCGGCATCTTTGGAAACATTAGGAATGGTTTATGGGAAATGACCCCCATAAGCTATGTCGGACTTTGTTCCCCCAACAGAGACTTGTGTCTGCCCCCTTGTTTCAGCAGTAAAATTCACAAATTGTACATGAAATTTCATGATACTTGTCCCCCTGAGAGTGAGTCCCCAATTCTCCCCCCCACAACAAAATAATAAAATTAAAATTTCACAAAAACTGTTTTAAAAGTAATATTTGGATTAGTTCGAGCAATAATGCATTGGCTCTAATCTCTACAACATTCTTTGTTTGAAAACGATTTAATCCCACAAGATGAGACACACCTTATACCTTTAGTTTCTTTAATAACCTTCAGTGAAACTGGCCTATGTGGTATTTTATCCTTTGTGTTCAATTTGACAAAATACTCCAGTTATAGTGCATCAAATTGGATGGAACAAAAACGGGATTTATCTTAGATCGGGTCTAACAATAAAATCAAAATATCGTCACAAAAATTCACAGTTTTATAATTTTTTTCTAATTTGTAGTTTGATTGTAAGTTTTTTTTGGGATCAGTCGGATGTCATGCCTAAGTGAACCAATTTGTCCAAAGCACTGTTAACTGGTATGAAAAGGTCTGGTATTTAGGACACGCGCATGAGTTAGTATACTCATTGGGTTACGCAACAAGTTTGGGAACAAACCCCTGGTCACATTGGTATCAAGCAGACAGGGTATATAGGGTTTACATTCATTACACAGTTATAGTGTTATTTTCATTGGGTTGCGTCATGCAATTATGCCCATATCTACATTTTGAGATGACAACCAAAAATACATGATAATCAGCATGCAGACACATTCAACTTCGCATCATAGGAGGGGGTTCAAGATTATCAACCCCCTCGTGGTGAACCCCGGTAACTGAAATTTTTCGGCGAATGATAATCAACGAGGCTAGCTAACATCTGTTGTCTTTTTAATAATTCACTGTATGTCTTTTTAATTCCGTTGTCTTTTTTATTCATTGTATTTTAATCATGCCCCGTCAGGACACTATCTTGATGCAGTCTGGCAGTCAACGTGCCCCTATTAGGGCAGCATCATCGTATGTCAAGTCAGATGGCAACTCAGTGCTTCAACTGAAAGTGGAAGGTCTCACTAGGTCAAAGCATAATCATCATCGAACACCTCACACTTACGCATAAGTCACCGCGATTCTCCTCCACGAGACGCACGTCTACCGACAGTTCCATTCTGAACATCTGCGGCTATACCCTAGCTGCACACACCATGAGCGCTACCGCACGGATTGCAACCTTTGCTAGTAACTCAGCCCAATTGTGACAAATTGCAACCTCACCTGTGCATACTCCATTCCACCCCTGGAATGTCAACTACCAAATTGCAGGGTTTTCATGTCACCACTGTCTCAAGCCACCTAACCATCGGCTTCAAGCAGACTCTCTTACCAACTTTAATGGTGGCACCTTGCATTTAATGCCGGTGACTTGGGTTATTTACCAGTCATAGCATTACCTGGGGTTACAGGAACACCAACCCTGATGGAGCTCACCATAGGACTGGGCGCTCAAAATCCGGTGTACAACTATTGCACGACCCCAAGCAACCAAGAAACCTTCAACTCCTTAAGGTGGAATAGCTACAAACCCTGACCTCCTCGGCTTTTGCAAACATGGAGACCATCCCCCTTACCGTCAACTGTTCTCGGACTCGCTTTCCGAAGTCCCAACACAGACCACCACTGATCGCTAGGAGAGCCTTGCTAGCCCTATACCACAAAGCCAAGTTGAAAGGTGGAACTTCCGCAAGGCATATTGGGACCAGTTCAAGTACCTGGTGGATTCAGAAGTACCAACCTCCCGACACCAAACTCCTCCAACCTTGACAATTCCCCTACACAGCACTGTTTCCAACTCTTTATTAATATAGCAAAGATACCATTCCACGTGGCTGCCGTCGCAGTTATAATCCCATCCTGGATGAAGAATGTGATACGCTTTACAATGACTTTCTGAATTCTGAACCCTGGAAGAAGC